>JAUUEB010473393.1:0-11485 GCA_032362205.1 Clione limacina | reverse complement strand
TCGAGATTTTTCAATCTCTTATTGTATTCTTGAACATAGGATGTAGTTTATTTATGACATGTCCACCTTGCGCTACAACAAACAAAATACAAACAAACAAACAAACAAACAAACAAACACAAAAACACACCCTTAATGAATCTCAAGCTGTAACGATCAGTTTGACGTACTTGGTGTTGAACTATCAAGAAAACCCCAACGCTTCTTAATCGTCTGTACAATTGTAGCTTTGTACCATGAATTAAAACGTAGATATATCAATAAGTTTAAAGAAGCACAAGAACACTGAAAAAGCAATCTTATTTGTGTGATATTCGCGTAATAGATGCGTAGTGTTCCTTGTCTTGTAAACTGAGGTTCAATAAATGAAGCTAAAGTTATCATCACTGTTGGTAGGTTACAAACTATGAACATGGCCGCCAACAGTGTCACACATTTTATGGCTTGTCTTTCCCCTGGTGCCATTTTTAAAGAGTTTTTTCTCTTGAAACTGCCAGCTTGAGTACTTGTTTGAGCTTCTCCAAATCTAAAACGAAATATGGACGACTTTCTGAGCTTAAAAGTTATTACAATCAAGCAGCATATCACCAACATTTGCGAAACTGCTGGTAGAAGATTATTTACCACGATATCCAAAGATAAAAATAGACTTTGGAAAAGAGAAGAGCGACTCCTCGAAAACTTGGGTTTAGCTCTCATTGTATTGTAAGGATTACCTCCCATAGTATTGTTAGGATTACCTCCCATAGTATTGTTAGGATTACCTCCAATAGTATTGTTAGGATTACCTCCCATAGTATCGCGTGGCCATGATATTGTTGGTGAACGAAGACTGGTATACACGGGTAAATAGAAAATCAACAATAAAACGACAGATCCCACAATCACAGCAGCAGTTGTACGAGAAGAGAATACATCTTTGACCTTTAAAGGAATCACCACAGAAACACACTTTTGTATAGCTAAATACACTGTCAGGAGGACAGATACGTTGTATGCAAATTGACCCCAACCATAGAGTTGAAATCTGAGGGTTGGGTAACCAATCAGCAAATTTGAATCTTGCAAAACTGTGACTAGCAAAGATGACGCAGTAATAAGTAAAAAGAACAGGTCAAATACGGAAATGGCAAAAAACGAAAGTATTGTGGAGCTCTTGTTAAGTCTGGCTTTTGAAAAGATGAAGATGTTGATAATATTAGAACATATTCCGAAGACTACTATAATTAGAGTTGTGTATGTCACGATTCTGGTTATTAAAGCGAACACATCAAGAGTTATCTCCTCTTTTGAGAAGACACGACTTGTAGAAATACTTGGATTAGAGTTGTTCTTTTCTATCCTGAGTATAGAATTAAGAAATGTTGCCATTTCAATATAAAATAAACCTTTTCTCTTTTACATGCCTTACATCAGCTGGTGCGTTGTAGATCAGTTGGTAAGAGCGACGAGCTTTCACCAAGAACACAGGGGGTTCGATCTCTTGGTTCGAACATATTTTAAAAAACGTTCGAAGAAAAGAGTAGCTTACCTTTTTAGGTAAAGCGGGAGTAAAGGGGCGTGGAAAGCAACGGGTAACTACCACATTGTGCGATATCCCTATTACAATCACTCTTACTCCTGATTCCCCTACGCTTGAACAGGAGCACGGTACAAAACTTTACTTTTTTCTATATCAACTGACCAAAAATATGTTTTTAAATAGTACTGCTGGGCACAATGTGAAGAAATCCAAGCAATATCCTAATTTAAAATCATATCTGGTTCAATCGTGGACGATCCTCACAAAATGAAATCAAAGAATTGTCAGACTGAAAATATTTCCACCAATCCCTTTGTCAAGCTTTCACAGTCTTTGTCCCACAAAGTTGGTAATACTTTGTAGCTTGTATAACAGAAAATTAATCCTAATGTCAAAACGGACCCCATTTTACAATTAAGCTACGATTAGATTTTTAAACATAGTTATCAGTGTTTACAAGAAGGAAGATAATGATGTCAAAATGTATTATCACATATTATCTTGGTGATATTAGAATATAAATTACAATAATTGGCAAAGTTCGAATTTCGTTAAGTACAGATAAGTTGTTGACGTAGATACGCACAATTAAGCATAATTACTTTTCCAAAAAAAGAAAGTAATACACCAATTGCCCGATATTTAGATCCACTTAGTTTTGTATCATATAACGTAATTTGTAGTTAAAAACATAAGGACTTTGTAATTCATCAGCTATCACATATAATTCATGACCTTATTGTTTGGTGTCGCTATCTAGTATATGATTATCAAACGACAGCATCAATTTATTCAGTGACACTGTCTATTATATTATCAATTTGTTTCTCGATATTGTCTATTATATTATGAATTCTGTCTCAGAGTTGTTTAGAGCTGAGGTATTTATAGATAATATTTCAAAGGTAATTGTAGTTGTTGTCCTCAGATTTAGTGATATTTCAATAATTACCAAACAACAGTTGTTTAGGGTAAAGGTTCAGATAGGTGTCGGGATTAACTAGGACAAAATGTTCATTGTTTAATTTTGACATCCGTTTATTTTATTTTATTCTCTCTCTTTTTTCTTTCGTTCATTGATTTATCTGTTTTTGGTTTCTTTGTTCTTTTTATTTCAGAGTCTTTTCTTTATTCGATAAAGAGTTTTAACACGAAACATCACATTTTACAATATGTACTCGATATTTTTCAAGATAAAAGTCACATTATTTAATTGGTATTTACTAAACCATTGCAGTCATAGTAATCAATTGTGAGATAGTTTACCTGGAAATCAATGACAACATTTAATGAGGACATTCATGAGAATGTATTTTTGCATATGATAAGAATCAATTACATGGATACCTAGGGGGGGTGGGTCATATCTGCCGCAGAGGTTGACGTTCAATTACCTTCCATCTGCCCCCATCGCTTGCTACTCTGGTGCAATCCTCCATTGTCTTTGTTGTACATTCTTTAATGGCGCCGTGAGTTGCAACTAACCTTTTACTCTCAAATGTTTGATTTGAGTACTTATTTCTGTGGGTTGTTGCTTTTTTTTTTAATTACAGTTTCTTTTCTTTGATATTGTTGAGGAGTTCTTGTTTGGTGTTAAACTTTCTACATTGGTATTCTGTTCCTTCCTGCTTATTTTACCAATTCCTCTCAGACATCACATTTCAAAGGCAGATACATTCTTTTCTAAGACATAATACAATGTTCATATCTCAAATCCAAACATACAAGTTGGCTGTTGCATTTGAATTTTACAGTCTTAGTGGTAGATAATTCATTTCGTGATGTTAGCAGCTTGTGTGTTTCACTTAATTTGGACTTAACAATGCACATTCTTGTAGAGATTTATGTTTCACTACGAACATCCTCTGTGGTGGTTGCTCCCAGATATTTGAATTGGTTCTCTTGATGTATTTCCACATAATCTAAAACTAAATCTGCTGGCTTGCCTTTCGTCTTTGAAAAGACCATTGTTTAAGGTTTTCTTTACGTTCACGTCTAGTCCTGCTGTTGCACTATCTTCCTTTACTATGTTGGCAATCGTAGTCAGATTCACAGCACCTTTGACAACCAAGGCAGTGTCATCGGCATTTCTCGCATTGTTTTAGTTTTTCCCATATTCGCACCTACTATGTCTTTATTGCGTCTGACAATGAACTATGTGCAGGGGTTGAACAAGAACGGTGGCAAGACAGATCCTTGTCTGACGCCATGCTGGATTTCAGTGTGTGGTGATTAGTCATTTCTAACTCTGATTGCTGCTTTTTGATCCCAATATGAATTGTCAAGCCAATTCTTTCCAAGCAGTCAATTAGTTTTATGTGATGTACTCTGTCAAATGCTTAGAATAATCAATGAATAGAGCATACAGCCTTTTATGGATTTGGATGTGTTTTATGCTACGTTGTTCATTCAGAATATCCCTTCTCTGGTTCCACGTCTAGTTCTGGACCCAGACTGTTCCTCACACATTTCCCTGTCTATCTTTGTCCTTATTCTTTCTAGTATGATCTCAAGAAATATCATCATTATGTTGGCATTAGGCTAATTGGTATATTGTCACCGCATTCTGTTGCTCTAAATTCACAGACTGTGATAGTTCTGGGTGAGATAAATCTTCTAATGTAGATATATTGTATTTGATGCTGTACGGATCCGTAAGCTTTTTTTGAGCAAAAGTCCTCTAGCATTTTGACAATTGTTTTAATACACTCTTCGCTTGGAGCTTTACCATCTGGTGTCTTCTTGGTAGCGTTTTCAACTTCACTCTTTAAGATGTTTGGGCCATCAGTGTTCTTTAGCATAGGTAGGTTTTGTCGTACGTCCTCGAAGTTATCGTCTATATACTACTGTACTGTTGATCAGTCTAAGACGTCTTTTTTCAAACAACATTTCAAACCATCATGCATTTTTCTTAGCTTGATGCTTGCCGTGACATTTTTCAACCTCCCGTTCTTCTTCCTCGTTGACCATTTTATGTCTTTCTTTGTCCAAATCTGGTAGAGTTCTTTCCTACTTTACGCTCCTTCATGTTAATGATAATTTCTTCTGTCCTCCATCTATGCTTATCAACTCTATGCTTTTGTGGCTTGTTCAATACTATGCTAATTTCTTACTTTGAGTTTTATTCCGTTTGACACTGATTTTTCCAATTGGAATTTTGCTCTCATATTGCTCTATGCCTTCTAGGTTGAGGACTTCAAATCTGTTTTTAACTTCCACTTTAAATTTTGTTTCTGTTCTTCTGTTTTCATTTTTTTCCAGTCAATATCTACATGACTTTCTTTGCTCTTGCGTTTGTCCACTTAATTTCACTACCATTTTTGCCACTGCAGGTTGGTGTTCAGAGTTGATTTCAGCACCTGGGTACGTTCTACACTGTTTCATGCTGTTTCTGAATCTTTTCTTGATCATCATGTAGTCTATTAGGTGACGACTTGTATCACATTTATACAAGTATATAGTATTCTGTTTGGCTGCTGATAGAACTGATTTGCGATGAAAATGTCCACCTTACAGAAATTAATCAACTCCTTTTATTGCTGATTGTAGTTCTTTATATTAGCATAGTATTTTTCTATGCTTTCTTTTTTTTGTAACTTACGGACTTTGATTATCCAACTTTCAGGTAATATGTTACATAGCAATGCTTTTAATTTGCTTGGAGGGGAGGGGTTAAGATTTCAACGAAAATGCATTTTCTCCCTTTTCAGAAAAATTATATGACAAATATGTGGGAATGTAGTATTGACAATGTCGACCGTTAAAGGACATCGTGTAAACCCTAGTATGGAATTTAGATAGCGTCTGATATAAAATATAATTTTATGTTTTACACTTCATTCATCATTTTTTGACATGTAAAAAAGCCATATTACTATTATTTCGATGGTAATTTGGGTTAAGATAAAATGCATTAAAAGCCTCGAATTACATGGTAAAAATATACAAAAGTAAAACAAAGGTCATCCGGAAACTGATTCTGTTCACAGCAAAAACTAATAATCAAAACTTCCATATTTCACAACAAGGGCCTCCCATCGCCTAATGGCGCAAGGTTTTATTTTTCATTATCACTTTTATAGTAACAGTTCATAAACCAAAACAATTGTAAATTATTAGAAAAGAATAAGTAATTCTTTGTTTGAAACATAAAGGGATTACATGATTTATTGTATTTATTATTCGTCTCTTATTACTGAGTCCCTCTTGTCGTTCGTATGGCCTGTATATCTCATATGGTCTATTATTTCTGAGTCTCTCTTGTCGTTGGTATGGCCTGTGTCTCTCATATGGTCTCTTATTTCTTCTTCTTCTTCTCGTTTGCCAGATGACTCAAGCTTGAGCATTATGCTGGCGCAACATTTCTAAAAGCAGCAGCCCCATGGAGTTAGTAATTTGTGAAAAGGGCTAAAAAGGGGGACAACTGTATTTATACAATAAAATATATGTCCTGAGATCTAGGAGGTAGCACTAATTATAGCATGCTTTAACAGTAATTTTTTCTAAATTGCTTTTGAAGCCTGCAATAGTGTTACAGGCTTTAACCTTGTCTGGAATAGAGTTCCAGAGTCTGGAAAGAAGCTGGGAAAGAACGAATGGAGGTGGTTATCCACTGATGACTGGGGACAAAATAGTTGGTGTTTTTCCTACGGGTTTTACTTTGGGATACAATTAAGTCTTCAATGGGGACATTTATAGCCCCTAATCTGGTTTTAAAGAGAGTATTTAGCTTACTTTTGGCCCTACGCTCTTCAAGGGGAACCCAGTTGAGAGAGTTCATGTTTCTTTAAGTGTTCCCTTCAACAAGGGTATAGTTGTTTGTTACAAATCTGGCTGCTCTGCGTTGAATTTTTTCTATTTGTTCTATACGTTTCTGCTGATGGGGGTCCCAGACGCAACATCCATACTCTAGAATTTGCCTAACAAAATGTGTTCAATGAAATGTATTGACGTGAATGCTGAATAAGGCATGTGTAAAATTATAGATCACCACATAAATTATATCTGTTCAAGTCTTGGAGAACGTAATTATTAAAAACCCTGCCTGTATTTCATGTATTTTACGGAAGTGACACCACTATTGCTTTCAACTACAAATCAGTATAATATCAAGCCTTGCAGTTTCGTCCTGAAGATACTGAAGCATTTGTCGATCTTGCAAAATATTCTTTCCAAACAGTGATGTCGGCAGTGAACGATTACATACTCTGGAAAAACTGACTGTTACTTTGTATTATACAAAGAGACTCTAAGGAAATGAAGCTAGAAATATGCTTTCTGTCAGATGAATCGAGCTATGGACATAATAATCACCACCTAACAACTGGTTATTTTTCCACGCACACATTTGTGTAGTGTTATATTTTCTTCTTGTGTGTCTGTCTGTTTACTCGATAACTTGAGTATATTTGTTTGGATTCCTTTCATATTTGGAAGAATGATATAGACCAGGAATATAATTTCAACTATTTAAATACAGAAATAGTTGTAAAATGTTGACGGGGTTATGGCTCTTATTGAGTATTTTTGTATATGTCCTTTGTTAATTTGACAAAAACACGCTGTAGTCACATCTTAAGATTTAAGAATCTGGAATCTTGCAAAGAGGCCCTTCTAGTGACTATCTAATACCAGCTTTCAAAATTATTCGAATAATCAATTAAAAAAACAGAGTTATGGCCCTTTTGAGTATTTTGCTATATGTTTTTGTTAATTTTTTGCGCCATTGTCAAAGATAGAAATCTGAAATTTTGCACAGAGGATTAATTAACGTGTCCCTAAAAGCTGGAATTTAATATTTTGAAAATAAAACAGTTTTAACAGAGTTATGTCCCTTAGTGTCTGATGTGCGTGGTTGTTCTCTCTACGAGTACTCATTTTTCTAGTTTGTACGTCTTTAGGCCCATCTCACTCTTAACAGTCTTCTGTAGAACAACAATTCAGCTGCCTCCAACCTTCTATTATCTTCTTTCCTTTGGGTCCATGTTTCACTATCATAAAACATGACAGGCCATCAATGCAGCTTAGTTTTAGGATCTCTTTGCCATGCTCTTTCCAAATGCTGTTTAGCTCTACCATTCTACTCTTGTCCATTCCTATTCTGATATTCATGTTTTTAGTGCTGAGCCTTCATTTGACGCAAAACACAAATTGGCGTGTGATGAAAACATGTACTATGTGTTAGTTCCGGAAGATTGTCTTGCAAATCTTTAAATGGACTTTATTCAATTCTACACACGAGGACATATTTTGAAAATATACTTTTTTAATTCGTATGTAACATTACATTAATGGCAAATTGCAATATATGATCTACTTTCCTATGTCATTAACTATGCAGCTAACTTAAAGTAAAACTCTATCCTACAAGTTGAAATCTAGAATAAAATGCAAATAAACCGGCTTAAAACACACATACATGGCATGTTATTTTCATAGCACCTTATAACACACCATTTGCAAGAGATACATATTATTTAAACATCTTTGAATACCATATCAGTTTGAAGATCGGGGAAAGATTGACAACTCAATAAAGACTACTGAGAAGCAAGCAATCAAGTACATTTGATAGTAAAATTCGAGTGTTGAAGTTTAAAGATTACTAAAGATAGTTTGATAAGAATAATCAAGGAACCGAGAACAAAAGAAAATAACGTCTCAGAATTAACTTAATTGGTTGAGTTGAAGTTGCCAAGTGTTTTGATGAATGAATTTTAAATAGCAAAGCGTGGAGCTCTAGTTAACTTTCAATGGCTTTTTTAAATATCAATTATATTTAATCGGTTCAAACATATATAGATATAATCCTTTGCAACTGAGATGAACCATTTTGAAGCGTAAATAAGCACTGAGGTTTAGTTCTAAAACAAGCAAATGTATACGTCTACAGGGTTAGAAGAGTGCAAAGAAGTAACAATCGATAAGAACAGTCAATTTATACGCGAGTAATTTGGTTAATTATGACTCGTTCGTATGTGGTCAAGTTGCATGGACATCGTGTTGGTTTGATTTTTTCTGTATTCAAAAGTGTGAAGAGTTTGTTTAACTGCCCACGTATAACATAATCTCATAATCTGAAAAGACGCAACGGTCGACTAATTGTTCACAGATGTTTTGAACAGCAAGAAAACAGCTGCATTATATTTGTTTAATTATTACAGACGAGTTATACTGTTAAAAGAAGGACACAAACAAATATATAATAAGTGTTGTTTGTTCTATCTTATTCTTGTAGTATCTATTGACCTATTATAACCAGAAAGTTGATTTCTCCTTTTAAAGTCTTAATAGTTAATACCTAATAGAAAATACCAGTCTTTCCACGAAAATCACTACAAGGAAAAAACGCTTTTTTAAATCAAAAAAATTCATAAAGAGATTATCTACTAAAATGTTATTAAACTAACTGATAGTATCATATCATAGTGTATTCATCAAACTGGCAATAATATCTGTGCATTGCAAAAACAAATAACTTTGAATTTACTTTCATCTTAAAAATGGCATAAGTGTATAATCTAGCTGTGATTATTTGTTTAACCTGCATACTGTATTCACCATTATTTCAATAAAACTTTTTTCATCAGATGAGCTTTGAAAAAAAGAATAACTCTCTGTCCGTACGTCTGTCTGCCGTCTATCTGCCTGCATGCCTGCCTGCTATCTGTTTATCTGTATGTCTGCGTGTCTGTCTTTATGTCTGTCTTTCTGTATGTCTTTCTGTCTGTCTGGATGTCTCTCTATCTACTAGTATAATAACATAAAAACAAAAGAAAATTAAAGTTTGAATTTAAACAGAAGGTTTTTACAAACGTATAACAATATGTGTTCAACAGAGCATAATAAAAAACTGGCTTAAAACTCATTAGGTAAAATGTCCTAAAATTAACAGGGATATTTAAGGAATCGTAATTGCTTCATAAAATCCAAAATATTTGCATTTTCATGAATTTTATTAGCCCAAGTACATCTTTAGTATGTTTGTTATCCTATGTTTAAATTACAGCGAGACTTTGGAGCTAATCGTCACGCAAGCAATTAAGCAACCACTCAAGCATACAATCAGTGTATATTAATATAGATTGTTACAGATTATCTCTGTGAGACCCATCATTTGCAAACATTTTCGTTCAATTCTGGGCACTTTTAGTTTTTTGACCACTGGTCACTTCTTGTGGTCAGTACTGTAACAATTATTCAATGATGTGACAAAGTGGCATCACACGGTTTTTGACTCTAGACGTATTGAACTATCAAAAAACAACACCAAAATTACTTCATACTATTTCAAGGGGTATATCCATTTACTGCCTGACTGTAAGAAAATACGAAGATAGTAATATAGGTGGCTTGAAACTAATTTATACACATTAAATACAAATCTTGAAATTGAATAAATGAATACGAACAGTTTAATATATAATATTTAAAGTATAAAAAGTTTAAAACGTAAGAATGGTTAACAACAATAACACTTGTGAAGGTTATGTTTTCTTCTTCTTTTTCTTGATAATTTGGTAACATCTCAGGTAATTATTTTCATTGTATTCTAAGTTAAGAAATAAGAATTATTTTTCTTTTTTAGATTGAAGACAAAGAGATGTGTGTTTTCGTTTAGGGTGATACGTTCCCTTTCTTTGGTGCGAAGTGCCTGAGTTTTGGCAGGGAGGGGGGGGGGGTTAATAACATTCATGCATTAAAACTTAGAGGGCAATTTGCTTTTGGATACTATATTCTTTTCTTCTTCTTATGTTAAACTAATCCTTAGATGTAATGAAAGGCTACACTAGAAACCAATTTGAAGTGAGTATTTTGCGACTGAGAACATACTTCCTGCTGGTGTTATCGGTACTTTTGTTGAGGGTGCTGTTGGGGGTTCAGTTTGGGGTTCAGTTGGGGGTAAAGTTGGGGGTTCAGTGGGGCCTGCAATGAAAAAAATGGAAGTAGATTTATGATTAACATTCGAGATTACCTTGGCGTTTCCCAGTTCAACACATTTTCTAACCCATGTTTGGACAGAAAGGTTTCAATTGATGAATTTATTTAAAAGGAGAAAGTTCTACTTAAATAAATGATCAAAAACATTGGAATGGTCTCCGTCTAAAAGTGCTGGTCAGAATTAGCATAACGCTGGTCAGAATTAGCATACACGTAATGGTAAGTAATTGTATAGCAAGGTTTGATCATAAGCGATGCAATACAAAGCATGCAAGTATTTAATATGGAGTTTGAAGTCCGTTGGAAATCCGACAAGCTCTCCCAAATGTGTTATTCCGTGGATAAGGTTATAAACGGGTTTGAAAAGATATTCGAGATCCCTAAAGATCGTTTGAATGCTACTAAACACTCAAAGTTTAGTGTCATCCGGGCACAATTATATACACTGAGTCCTATCAAATGGGTTGCCAAATAGGTTAACCCCACCGTGGTAATATGTCAGTAATTGGTGGCTAACCTTCCTTGAATAATGTTAGTATCGGCGTAGTTCATTTAGATTCAGATTCACAACCCTTGCAGAAAGGGACTCCCGCTAACATTCCCAACAAGTTTGAAAAGCTTAGATATACACCAGATTATTCACAAATATGCCCCCTCAGTTTAAAGAAGTAAAATAAGAAGAAAGTGTCAAAATATCAATTCCTCCATCATTTCAATGCTTAAAACACGCACCAGGCGAAATTCATGATAGCGGTTTGCTTAAAATACCCCCATTTGAAAAAAAAGCCAACTGGCGGTCTGTCTGTTTGCTGTCTGTCTGTTAGCCGTCTATCTGTTTGCTGTCTGTCTGCCTGCATGTATGTCTGCCTGTACGTCTGTCTGTCTGTCCGTCTGTCAATCTGACTTCCTGCCCTCCCGCCCAAAACCCTCCCACCCGCCTGCCTGACTGCCTGCCTGCCTGTCTGTCTGTCTGTCTGTCTGTCTGTCTGTCTGTCTGTCTGTCTGTCTGTCTGTCTGTCTGTC
>JAUUEB010473371.1:0-11489 GCA_032362205.1 Clione limacina | reverse complement strand
TCTGCTTTTTTGTACAGTGCCGTGATGTTTTGGTTTAGCAGATCTTCGTACTTCTTAGGTTTCACTTCATACAAATTCCTGGTTTTGTCTGCCGGCACGATCACATCTTTTGAATTACAAATACTTTTAACGTCTTTTTCGAGCTCCCTTTGGAATTTAGAACGATGTGTGGAGAACCGGCAGTTGCCTGAAGATCCGCCTTGCGGTGAAACGTCGTAGCGACGACTGGTGAGTCTTATCGATTCATCTATATACCTCCCCTACTTCATAGGGTCGAGACTGTATTACGTACAGGCGTAGACCTTGTCTCCCTGTAACATTTTATGGTAGAACCTTCGTTCACAAAGTCCATTTAATCTTATCAATATGGCATACCCAACAAAGTTTAGGACGAAACAACCAGAATTTGTACTCATAAGACAAATGAATTATTATGACAAACATTTTGGGCATAAAATAAGAATTGACATCTATGATACATGTAATGTTTACCATTTAAATCCATTTCAAATGTCTCCCAATTCATTAAAAATAGATTATGCTCGTGTGGAAAGAACAACCTCTAATTATTTTTTTCACTTTTCTTTTCATTATTTGAAGTTGTTATATTAATTTTAGCTAATATTCTGTTCCTTCAATAATCTTATTAGCTTATCAGGTCTCATGTAGTTACTGTGTAATTTTTATTCATACACTTAAGCATAATCAAAACGGGTTTACTACTAAAAACAAAACGAACAATGTCTTTATGTAAATATATTTCCCAGTCCATTGATGTCGAAATCAATATATACATAGAAAGATTCCTGATCGATGTCATGATTTGGAGGATGAATGTTCCCTTTGAAACAAAAAAATATAGTTCAGTTGATGCACACTTTTATAATTCTACAGAAATTATGTTGAAATAAAGTTCCTTACTTAGTTTACAATTACAGTTTGGTATAGTGCAACATTAATTTCTCACGGGGGATATGAAAAAAACGACAAAAAATGGAAAAACTATTTTAGCTATCAACTCCGGCTGCCCACTTCTCTTACATACTTTTTTAAATTTGGATACCACAACATCTTTTATCATTATATCAAGAAGAGATTAATGAAAATGCACTACTTAATCAGGAACCTTAACGATGTCCTCTTAGATAACGACAGTTTGTATTTTCAATATTAACAAACAATGTATCGAAACCTGACAGTTAAGCTTATATGAATGGGTTATACGCCATTCATGAGACTATGATAATCTTGATGAATAACTCCGGTATTGTTTTGTTGCCAAAGCAAATGAGTATCTATCAAAACAATGATTTTTTTTACCTTCTGTCATTATCAGTTGTTATTTTCTCACCAATAAATATTTCTGAAAGAAAATATATGGCTTCAAAAAAGTTGGAAGCACTAGCTGACACTAATATGCCGGACAATTGCAAATGACATTGAAGGTATCAATTTTGGATTCAATTCAGTCAGAAACCATAATTGGGTTTTTATCCAAAAAATCAGACGCTTATGAAACGACGCCATCAAAAGCCCCCACAGCTCAAAAAAGAGTTAAGTAGATCAAGGTGCATCTCAAGTTACACATCGTGTGCGTCATTGCTTTAAATTAAAAAAGTGTAGTATGCACTTTTAATTCATCGATAGTAACACATCGTTTGGCCAATGCTTTAAATTCAAAAACTTTATTGTGTACTCTAATGATATGCCCGTAGTTACTGTCTTTATTCCTCATGTGACATAATAGTTTTTTTGGCTTCACTCGGCTTAGAGATAACGGCCTTTGTTAAGAACATAGTCTTACACGCGTGACCTTCAAAAAATTACTCAAATCATGCTCACGATGACTTGTCGGCAGCTTGTCAAACAGGTTAAGTTTTTTAAAAGCTATTTTTCCAATTTGAAAAGAATTTAATTTGAGAATGCTATTTTTTCCATTCTCCCTACTTGGTCGGCGAACCAGATTCTTGACCAGGATAAAATCAATTCTGGAGGATTTTGCATTTCAAAACTTTTGCTTTGATGTTATAATCATAGGCACTCGAATATATGTTGAGAATGACATCGTTAATTGAAACGAACGACAGATGTGTCATAGTATGTTGTTTGTTTTTGTATGTAGTAGTTTTGTTTTGTGATGCTGGTTGTTGGGGACCTTCTTTTAATGAGGCTGAGTTCAGGGACAAAGAGTTCTGATGCGTTTGCAAAATAAGTAGTGATTCTTTGCAAGGCTTTCACTGTATGTGCAAATAGGACATTATTGTTCTCAAATTAAAGCTTGCCAATGAGTTGATTAGAAACAGTGATCTTTATTCGCTCAAGTAAAGGATAACAGCAGTCAGATTACAAATAAGGATAGTGGATAAAATAGATTAAAATGATCATAATAAATATGAATTATGAAATTTAGCATTAGTATCGCATTGGTAACGTAACAGCAAAAAGAATAATACGAACATACTGCAAATTTACATTCAATCACGACACTGTACTAAACCTGCCGTGTTTTAGCCGCAACATAAATACCCACAATTATAAACAATTATAAATTGATATTGATATATGATTATACATTTCTGTGTGTAACAAGCTAGGTATTTCTCTCAACATATGGTTAAGTTATACTTCCATTTTAGATGAGGAGCTCGTAGTCCTTGCTCGACACCAACTGTTTTACAAAGTTGCTGAGCAATACACAATTGCAAGCCCTTCATATTTTTTAGTAGTATATATTCAAGGTCTTTTGAAGCATACCCAATAGACCATTTTCTTTCTGGCTTCATTTCTGTTGCTTCATTACGTGTCATATTATAACCGTTTGCTAGTTGAACCCAAAAGCATCTCACTTCTGGATTCGGATTACTTATTATCATAATTAATCATGGTGTCTGAATGTTTTGCATAGACACATAGTAACATCACTATTTACTTCCAAACACAAATACCTCATTCCCAGCCTCAACCCAATATACTATGTTTTAAGTCATAAATCTATTCATCCAAGTGCTATCACACACTTTTCAATGTTTATTCTAATTGATAACATCTTGCAATATCAAACAACTATGTTTCTTTAAAACCATCACATTTGAATGTATTGTTCTTATTACTTTTCTTATTTTTGTGATAAATTAGGGTATACTGCATCGGGTTAGGTCAGTGACTCTTTGACCCATTTCACTACATCACGCTTTGATGTTATTTTCCATAGGCTTATGTTGACTCTTAGGCATTGATCTGCCATTTACCGAAATAGCTTGTCTAGGCTTATCATTACTCAATTATTGTTGTCTAGGTTAAAGACCATCTATGTGGTAAACATAATTATAGTTTATTCTCTGTTACATATTTAAACTTTCCTTTGATATTTGCTTATTTCGACGTTAATGATTATTAACAGTAATGCATTTTGTTTGAATCATGAATTTGTATATATCATAAAAGAGCCGAACATGTAACGGGTGACATATGTTATATCATCTCGCATGTAGCACTTGAATACAGATAAACATTACATGTTGTCGCTACAAGACATTTGGTAAATATAACGGTCCGCTTGATGTAACATTTGGGCCAACATTTAATTGTGCTAATTATGCATGTTTCTCTTATCTTTCACATGGAATTATATTAAATGTAAAGGTTATAACTTTATGTAAGGACATAATGAGCGCATTTTATCGTTGCTCTCTAGATCTACATACATGCAAGTTACAGTTTTTCAGTTAAGTTCAATATCTGCTAAACAGTAATTGCATTGTACATCATTCAATTGCAGCAATGTCCATACAATTGGTTTTCGTGTTTGAAAAACGTATCTTTAGACCTAAATGATGCATTTAACACTATTAATGATGAAATCGTATAACATCTACTGAGCAGATCTTTCGGAATCACTAACACAGTGGTATGTCGGGTTAGTTCAAACAATAATCAAACTCTAACCCTATGAAGTTATAATGATTTATGTTTTCACAATACCCTTTTTTCTGTGTTTGTATGAATTTAATGTGTTAGCTGTTCAATTTTTTAACATTTTGTTGAATATTTCAAAAATGTGTTAGTGATAAAATAAGAGTGCGTCTTATAAAAATAACATAACGTCAAAATTTCATTATGAAAATTCAACTGTTGACGCTCCCAGTAAAAACATTCCACATGTAAAAAACGTCATTAATTGAATCTTTTTTGAAATTAACATTTCCATGGACGTTTGAAACAAAATTAAACCCATTTGAATGAATCACGGTAAAGGCTCATTTAGGAAACGTGCTCAAAGAAGTGCCATGCGAATTTAACAGATTTTATACTTGTCTCATGATTTTTATTATTCAAAAAGAATTATGGATTAGGAAAAGCAATCGATCTAACGTTATTTTGAAAGAAATCTGCTCTAATAACCGTCACAAGACAATATCTCGTTTTGTCTTATCTTGTTGAAACATTTTATGATATCTATTTATATAGCTGTTTCACTAGATCATTTATGAAATCGTTGACTTATAATCAAAATCTAAAAATGTACTTAGATAATATGCCCAAAACTTGGAAAAGAAACGGAAGAAATAAATATTAACTTTTCATTATTTCATAGGGCTCACTAGTCGGCTCATCAGCTCAGTCACTTTTTACTGACTAACCCGATATACCAATGTGTTTGATGGCGTTCCTCAGCTTCTATTAAAGGAACACTTGTGTACACCCTGTAAACACAATCTCTTGTAAACATCATATACACGTTTGACTGAAAATTGCGTTAATATGCATATGAAACTCAGTTGTGCAAAGCTATTGATGTTCAGAATATTGCTAATGAAATTCATATTGTCTAACAAGAATGAATAATTGATGTTCAAAATTGGCTGACTAGTAACATGCTGAGAATGAATGAATCAATGACATAATTATCATACGAAGCAAGCAGTCTAATTTAAAAAAGTTGGTAAATATGTTATTGATAATAAATGAGTGTGAAATTCAATCAATACATAATGTGTCTTGATGTCTTTTTCTCTGAAGAAAAATTCACGCTTGAATTGATGGGTTATTTTTTCAGAAAATATGTTTTGTGAAATCAAATGAATAAGTGTTTATAAAAGGTTCATGACACAGGAAGTTGCCAATGGGTTTGCGAAATAACTTACTTGAATCCTTTTTATCAATCTCTGTTATGATACACGGTTCACAGGTACATATACATACTGAGATAAGAAGGGATGACACCGGTCTGACCTTTGACCCTAGTGTTATGCTTTCGTTTTCATTGACTTTCTCACGTTTTCAAGCCAACAATTGTTTATCCTTTCTTGATAGATTTTCTAGTTGACATGAAAAAAGACTTCGTCCGTTATAATATCTTCTTAACACTTGAAGCTGTGCACAGTTGTTCATTCATATAATGACAGTTCTAATGACACGTAGTCTATGTCATCATCTTTGTCATTGTTAAGCCCTAGTTGTTGGTTTCATCTTAGCAGTTCATGCCCTTTATCAAGTGCGACGGCAACGTATTTTTGGAGCATGCCCTTTGACGCATACACATTTTGCCTCCCCCTGAATAAAACTCGGTGATCACATTGAAATCAAAACATTGTGTATCTTTTGAAATCTTTTATTGTCTATTATCATATTTTTATGTCAAATTTGACCAAGTCATATAAGTCAGTGTATTATATTCACTTTTTTAAACTCCTCTTATCTTTGATTTTAACGTTGACCTTACTTGTATATTATAATATTTAAAAAGTCATATTTTCTCTTGACGATTCTATTATTTTTTTTTAATTTTAGGGTATTAGTTAAAAAATATTCCAATATACTTTGAACTAAAGCAAATGATACAAGTAAACTCAAATATAAGTATGAAATACAAACAAGAATTACACAAGCAATGTAATTGTGGTATACATCACATTGGTACTTATCTTAAACCTTCAACATCTGTACAAAAGCAATTAAAATGTACAACATTTTTGCAAAGGTCATACGTTTTATTTCAGCTCATTAAAATTAATATAATCATTATCACACATATTCAATATTAAGATTTTCTAAAATTATTTAAGCTTGGCTAACCCTTAGGCACTTTCAAGTACGTTGAGATAATTTGCATACATTTACGATTGACCGCATAATGGAACAAAATCAACTTGGCTTCATGTAGCTACATACTGATATGATTAATATTAATTTGATAATTCTATCAATAAGTTGTTGCAGGTCAGAATGTGAAGTTCAAAATCAAAACTAGGTGCTGCATGCCACAAAGATATCGCATCAAATGATGCGAACACAATATACCTTGGTGGTTTAAAATGAAGGACCCTGCTAGGAAAAGACACCTTGTCTTTTTAATTCGGCTACAAACCGCAGATGTTAAAATCAATATGACATCTTTATACAAATGGTTATTTAATGTTTTCTTTAGATTTAATGATAATAAAATGTATGATGGTTTAAGGGTAATAATATCCGATGCCCAGTGCTTCCTTATTTTCCATTGATCCACTAACGCGAAAGTGTAACATCACTGCATTTCCCACCGAAAATACATGTCCTTATTGCACATGCACGCAAATGTAGAGATCGATTAAAGTAGTACTCTGAAGGTCAAAGTTGAACCAAATATGCATGCCACAAATATAGAGGATTACATGATGCGCGCTTAAATATGTCTTGGTCGGTTACGTTCGAAAGAATAATAGCGCCATCAAAAAGATCAAACGTCCTACGTCCTAACTGTGACACTAGCAGTTTAATTATCAAGCTAAATATCGAGCTACAATCAAAGTAAAAGAGAAAGGAACAGGAAGAAAATGCGACATAACATTAACATTTCTTTTTACGTGCATTGTTACTTGTATCTTCAGAAATAAAAGAATAGAAAGAAGGTTTTTTTGTCACACATATTGTGATTCAATGATTAAGTAGATATGTATACAACAAACCCTTCTCGTGTAAATGCAACTGAACAAGTTCTGTTTTTAGTACTTAATCATTCAGTTAGGCCGCGGGTATTATTTATGATAGACTTGTCCAAAATTAAATAATATTAAAAAAAAAGTGCCTACAGTGTATGAACACATCTTAAACTAATTGATTTAAAGAATTTGATATAAGCTGAGAATAAGCCGTTGATCTCATGTATGTAACATAAAGAAACATTTAGAACTCACTAGCTTCATATAGTTTTTCAACTAAGTCTTAATAGAATTCAATTAATAAATAAGGAATTAGTTGAAACAAAAATATGTCCAGTTTCATCGAAGGGACCAGGCGCTTTTTAAATATGGTATTGCAAATCAAAATCTAGCCCTTGATATTTTCTCTCTATTCAACGTTTCGTTTAGTAAGACACTCATCACTTGCTGTGCGTCCGTTTGTTTAATAAACACTCTATTGAAAAGATGTGCGTGGTGTTACGTATGTGTTTTCTTCTTTCTCACATCAGTGAAGTGATAAATACTAACAAAGCAAAGGTCTCAGTATTTTACACATGAAGGTCACAGTATTATATGCATGAATGCCATAGTATGTTACACATGAAGGTCACAGTATTATATGCATGAATGCCATAGTATGTTACACATGAAGGTCGCAGTATTCTTCACATGAAGGTCACAGCATGCTAAGAATGAAGGTCAGAATACTCTACGTATGAATGTCACATTGCTTCACTATTTTAACGTCTTACCGACACCTACTCTGTATCCGTATGACTGTCTAGCAGTTGGCGGAATTGCGATTTAATAGCCTCCAACTAAGATTTGAAAAAGATCAGTGTCTTCCATAACACAAACCCTCCGACAAGCCCTGTTGACCAAAGGTCTGGATTCGTTTTAGGCAACATCACTTGCCTAAGGCTAAACTACCTCAGGATCAATAAAACAATGTCCGATAAAGTCATGGGGGGGGGCTCCAATAAATACAACTCCCCCAAATACATGTAGTTAATCACGTAAAGATACAGAGTTGTACATGTACAACTTTTCAGTACCCTGGTATCAATGAATCTGTTCTTTCTTGCCAAGCCATGTCATGTGGCAAATGATACAAAAATACGATATCTTTTTCTGTAGCTTTACCGGGACGATTGTTAGATTACGTGTCAAGGATGAAGTAAACAATTGAGATAATAAGAAGAGCTTCATTTGTAAGGACTCAAATTGTACATATAATAATAACATAATGACATCGCTATTTGTCAATCGATTTCGTTTAATGTTATAATGAAGAAAGTGGCTTTACGGTTTTATTTTTCGTTCGTTTAAGAAAAAACTATCTATTAAATTCAATCCTTTTTATTGAAATTCAAAACAAATAAAACGAATTCAGATTAAAGCACACATAAGTTGTGTTACTACAAGATTATTTTGAGTAGAATGCAATGAAGATTCAAAATTTGCATGATTGAAAGATGAAAATTGGCGTTCCTGTAGTAATTCTTAACGAGAGCATTGTTTATTGTTAATTAGTTGACCAATTAGTAATGAGCAAAGAACACAAGTTCAAGCAGACTTGTTTGTATCAATTCTTTGATTTTACGTTCATCCGTTTTCACCATCGATAATGCACCTGCTCTAACACATGAATTAACACCACTCGATTTCTCAACCATTGATCATCAGTGTATTTGATCCATCGAATGTAAATCTGCTTTCACTCTTTTGTAAGAATACATTACGTTTGATAATAACTGATGATTGAATATCAAGAGCTGACCTTAAAATTGAAAGATTCAAGTTTGTATCAATTAGACATACCACGCTTGTATATTCCACATTTTACATCCGAAACCCATTAGTGCTGATGAAAAGATGTAAACATATATAATGGGTAATCTCTGCTATTCATCTTGTCTTTACAAAATATGGAAATTAACCAGTAGGGGTTTTGATAAAGACTTAGGCAATATACCCTTACATAATTGAGGCATCCAAATTGAAAATAAAAATTGTGGTAGCTTGCCTTGAGTACATTGAGATAACAGGTGTGATGGACGCAATACTAATATCAAGCTGGTTTGAAACTATCGCGTTTTCTCAAGAAAACTAGAGATCCGATATTATGAAATATTATCTCATTTTTGGATGTTTATTCAAGCGTCTGGGCACATGTCGTATCCTGCTCTAAATATGAAATCTCCGGTTCATTCATATGCCTAATAACACATGTAGCTCACATTTCTGGTTATAAATAATGCTCTTAACAATACAGGTAACTAGGGGAACATCCGTTCATCCGTTTAAAACATCGATGTAATACATGGTGTACTAAATGATCAACTGTCTCTCGTCAATGCCCATCAATTTCTTATTTATTCATGTATGATTTCTTACAAATGAGCAAAACACATTGATATAGACATAGCTGTGTGTATCGTTTTCAACTGGTAATTTTCTCTGTTTTACCATTAGGATTTAAATCAACCTGGGTTACGTCATTTGGTCATTGGATAAGCTGCTGAAACCAGTTTAATAAGCCTACCCCAAACGTTCTTGTTTGTTGACTTTTCCTATATACATAATATTGCATACATAAACTACGTACTGTATTATAGTTTGTTCAACGACTATATTTGCAAACGTCAATAGGGAAGAAATGTGTGACAGACTGTACATGCACATGAAAAGAAATAAAGAAAGCTAATATGAAATATACATTTCTCTCTACAGCTCCACCTACGAAATAACGAATAAAACTGCACATTTATTTAGAGTTTTCACAAGCTGTTGCACGGTTTTACAATAAAGAACCATGGCCTCGTGTTTTTACCTTATAGTGTTCACATTATAGTTTCATTTTAAATTGATTATAATAACAACGAATAGAAGGTCAAATTTGAGAAGAATGCTGCCATTTACTTATTAAGTACATTACAGCTAGTTAAATATGCAATATGGAAATATTGACCTTGTTATGAAAGATTTTCATGGCTAAGAAATATCATAGGTGATGGCTTATTTAAGCAGTTTTATCACATATAATCTGAGTTTGAGACACAAATATTTCAGATTCAAGATATTTCTGTCATGTATCTTCATGCAAAATGTCAAATGCCACACTTTTAATTCGTCGCTTATATTTCAGTTTTGCCGAAAAGAACTGATTTACCTTTTTGTTTGAGTTTTTTTGTGCTTTTTAACGTTAGACATGTCTCTGAATATAAACAATATTATCAGTTTTTAAAGATTATAGGCCAACTCATCACACTTAACGTCATATTCGATTAAATAAACAATGTTTACATCAAAATTACCTTGACATTCAAATTTGACCTTGAAACTAAATTTATATCCTGTTTACTGAAGAATAAAAAGTAAGTTATGTCTGTATGAATAGAGCCTGGAATCGAAAAAGAAATCGAGAGGAAAATAGTATGAATAAGCACTGGCTCACCTCACAACACCTGTTTTCTGATCCTAAAAATAAAGACCCATACATCTTAAATAGCAGATCAGAACTTATGGCCAAATGCATATATAGAGTAATTAAAGCAGTATAACATGTTGACAGCCAAACCAAAATTACCTCAAAAATTATAGATATTGGATAAACTAAAAACAATAACGGATGGCAAACAAAAAAAGAAGTGCGGAGAAGATACGAACCACTCATCCGAAGACGCACCTTCCAACGGAGACACATGTACAGTTGTGGGGTGAGCCAGTGCTTATTCATACTACTCCGTTTACTCCTGAAATAGATTTTAAGTGTGACCACCAGAAGACATACAACAGACGAGGTTGCCAAACAAAAGAAAAAATGTCTAATAGAACTAAGTATTTTTCTAATATAAGAATTTAGTCAATGACGACCACCAATTAAAGGACAAGATTTGTAATATACCGATTATCTTTAAAACAAGTTCAACACTATTTATCTTCGGTCAGTTAGTGGTTGGGCGTGTGTCCGTTATTCAATTGACTTTTGTCAGAAATTAGTTTCTCGATAAAAATATAATGAATTTATTCCAACGTACATTCCATCTCTGCATTTCTAAGAGAGAGATGTGTGTTTTATTTTACTTTCTTTGGTAGACACAGCTTCAGATAAGCACAAGTATTCTTTGTGGTGAGTGGTTAGACACTTAAATATCAGAAAACCACGCCTATTTGTTTAAGTTTCCTTGTCGGTAGAATATCCCTTTTCAACTATCTATGGAAAAATTCAGGGCAAAAATTGGTTTGTGAATTTTTTGACTTATCATATCCTAGAAAAAAAGAATTGATGGCACGTAGCAATTCTAAATTGTAGAGTATAACTAATTCACAAAAACACTAATATATTTATTCCATGAACTTTAAGATACTAAGAGAGAAAATACCCATGCAATAACTATTAGCGATAAACTTTGTTTATAAACGTCACCTCGCCAATAAATAATGGCTTTGACGTAAAACGCAGGAAGCAACACACACACACGCACACGCACACACACACACACACACACACACACACACACACACACACACACACACACACACACA
>JAUUEB010473360.1:0-11490 GCA_032362205.1 Clione limacina | reverse complement strand
AAGAAGTTGCTTAAAACATGAGCCTTCTCTGCATCATTAACTGTTAGGGTGCCATCTTCCTTGGTAAGATTACTTACACTTTCTTTAACTTTGGTTTTAGATGCCACATATTGATAGAATGCTTTTGGATTACGCTTAGCTTCACGTGAAATTAACTCCTCTTTTTCTATCTTTGCCTTTTTTACAGCAATATTTACTTCATTTCTGAGATAAACATAATCATTATAATTTTGTATTGTAGGAAGACGTGTGTAGCGTTTAAAAGCAGACCTTTTAAGCTGGATTTTAAGTAAGAGTGTTTGGGGTGCAGTAAAAATTCTTTTAGTGTAGTTATGCCTGTATGCTTTTTTAGGAATGTGTTTGTCTTTGACTTCAGTAACTATCTCATCAAGAATCTTTATCATAGCACTGGGATCATTAGCACCTTTAAATAGATCATCCCACTTTACCTCATCCATATGTCGTCTCATTTGATCATAATTTCCCTTGTTTATCTGATATTTTATTGTAGACTGTTCAACTTTAGTGGGTTTTAATAGTGGGAGTGTAAAACATACAATAGAGTGGTGGCTCTTCCCAAGAGGAGGAAATAATATAATATCATTTATAAAATCAGAGTCATTGCATATAATGAGATCAATAAGGGATGGTTTAGTGTGAGGTTTATGGTGAGTAGGTTCACTAACACATTGTGTGAAAAAGTTTTCTTGGATTGTGTTTAAAAACTTGGTTGCTTTGTGTTCTGGGCTCTTATTACAGCATTCTAAATGCCAATCTATGTCTGGGTAGTTGAAATCCCCAACCACAACAACCTTCTCATTTGGATATTTATGAGAAATATATTTAAATTGTTTGTTTAAATTATCATTTTCAAGGTCAGTACATTTATCTTCAGATCTATATACAAGACCAAATATAAAAAAGTCATTTTTACCACAAAGTACTTTACAAAAAATACTAGGGCTGAATATATTTTCGGCCTCTGTTAGATTTATAAAGTCAAGGTGTTCTTTTACAAACATACAGATACCTCTACCTATGGGTTTGTTTACAACTTTGTAACCAGGTATAGTAAAAACAAAATTTTCTTTATCTTCTTGTGTATTTTTAGGTAGTGTCTCTGACACTGCAACAATATCAATGTTGTTTTCATGTATAAAGGTTTCTAATTCCTCCATTTTATTTGTTAGAGTATCAGTATTTGTTGAGATACACTTTATACCAGTTGTACTCTTCCCGGCTGAGGCAGAGTCAAAGTGCTTCACATTTTTATGAGGTAGCTTTGTTGGGACAGTAATCTTTTCAATAGTTAATAAATTAGTTTTTGTATGTACATGGCAGTCCTTTTTTACACTATTTACACTAATATGTCTCCTTCATTTAGAATAAGCCATAATATAATTTTTTAGGCTTAACGCGCATGATTTACACAATCAATACATTTAACTTGGTTACATAATTACTCAAAGGGCGAGTAATTATCGTCATTTTACAGCCAATTATCACAAACCTGTTTGATTAATCTTGCATTCCCACCGTAAGCGTGAAAAGGCAAGCTCGTATGTCGCTATTGTGTTTTCATGTTGCCTGTTGAAGATTACCTTTCGAAGTCAGTCTTTCTCAGAGAAAAATGCAGCGTTAAACGGCTCCTTTGTTATAAGAGAGTATGCAAGCTAGAGAGCACGACACTCGGTGATTACTTTCTCGGGAATTATAGCTCTGCGTGAAAAGAAACATTTTAGTGTGTGATTTCAGCGGACCAATACCAAATTCCTACTTCTAACAGTGGACTAAAATAATGCAAACAATGTCAGCAATAACATGTTTTTATTTCTAGATTATCTAAGAAATAATTACAGACGCATACGTTTTATTTATATTAGACATATGTTTTCCAGTCCACCTTTCCGGCATAAATCAACAATAGCGACATGATTGTACTTGGTATTTCTACAATAATTTTGTCTTACAGATGTGTAAGTTTTACAGCAGGGTCAACAATAAAATGTTATTTAAGTCTGACTCAATGTGTTCATAACGATTTTGGACCGACAGACGTAAATATACAATAAATATCTCATTCAGATAGTATATGCTTTAGCGTGGTCAACTGCATATTAAACGAGAAAATTAAACATAAGCAATTAATGATCAAGGAAGTTGATTTTGAGCGTAGTTTTGAAATTGTGGGCACCCCGTAGGGGTTTTGAAGACTATGAGATTCTAATTACTAAAAGTAAAATGCCACACTTCCCTCTTAACCAACTAAAATGTTGACAATACCTTATATTATGATAATAAGATAAACTAATGAACAGCTAAACTCAACCTCATCTTTACAAAAGCTACACAAAATAATTGATAAAATTGATTCCCCCTGTATCAAGGTAACAAAGAAGAGCATGTATAAAGGAGGAGTTGATTATGTCTCGGTAATAACACGTTGGATTGAAAGTAAAAAGTGCACCTAATGTGAATTGATAACGTGAACAGTTATGGCCCTTTCTCCAACATTGTTTCTAATGAAGCGAAATAGCGTTATGGCATGTACATAGCTTGATACCGGTGAATAAATTGGCTATTGAACATTCAAAGACCCGTTGTGGAGCATTCAATGAAGACATTATCTGTATGTTGAGTCTAAGGATAGTGATAAGTGATCAAACAGAGAGGAAGGTATTCCATGTCAGATGTCAATTGTGTACATGATAGTCACCGATATCAAATATGCAACAATATACCGAGTTTTTGAAATCCAATCCACAAGTTATCGAATGTGGAAAAATTAACATTTAGTAAAAGTATATTATGATAACGAAATGAGTGTTATATAATTGCATTGTATAATAAACGACCAACTACGTTTAGAGAGGAATATCTTGAGCTGTTATTGTTCTAATTGTTTTAAAACGATTTTTAAACGCTATACGTCTTAAACGACTTGTTATAGCTGCCGTGTTAAGCTAATCTTTATCTCCAAGCAATTAACGTTGCCACTTTTGTTGTAACACATTTCATTGTCAGAAGTAATCTGATTTGTAAATCATAAGACGTTTAATAACAGATAAGCACCAACGAGCCAGTCTACCAGAGAGGTAGTTTAAATTACAAAACATATATTTTTAATTTTTTCTCCCGTTGACGTTAAGGAACAGCTTAAAAACTAGAATGTGAATGAAATATAATAAGTAGTGAAATAATGAGTCGTTTAAATTTAAAAAATATAAACACATGTATTATTTCAACGGATTAAAATGATATTGCAGACCTGTGTCATTGAACAGCTTGAAATAGTAACAAAAACCTATACCAATCTCTTCAAAAGTGAAATGCATTATTACAAAACGAGTCAGATAATTATTGCGCTAGAAGCACAGCTCACGACGCAGTAGTCAACAATCACATGTCTCTTACTAACCAACACCGCACCAAGAGGCAGTTTGTAATGTATCCCTACCCTTAGCCTATCGGTGTGCATAACGGCAGATGTTCTCAGAGCCATGCATTCTATCGCCAGAACCTAGATATTTGACATAATTTAAATTTGCTTTGATAGTAAAGCAAATCATAATCCTATATTTGACGATGTGACCACAGCATGTTTGCCACATTACAATAGAAACAAAAACAAAGACTTTAATAAGGTGAATTATGTAAAAACAAAATATTTTGAAATTAATTTGAGGAAACCGTTTCCAGAAGATGACTAGAGGAGCATAAGAGGGTCCTACTTCTAACGATAATGTCATGAAAGCAATAAATTGACAAAAATCAATCGGACACGTATTTAATAACAAAGTTCTGTTGTTACATGTTGGCCTCTATCTATATATTATTTGTTTTATATCTTTTTAATCCTTCATTTACATTGACGTGTATTTGCATGATTGAATCTAAAGCACAACATAGGAATTCACGCCAATAACGTAATCATTTATCTGTTTAGGCAAATTTGGCATTGAATAGTTTAATGCAAGGTTGCATTTAATTCATAAGTCTTAAAGTTCACTCGATATCATGAAGTGTATCCTAACAAGGGATTTGGCATTCATTGTGTAAATCGCGCAATCAGATCTTAGTTCTATGGCTGAATGGCGAGAAGGAAAGGGATATTTCAATGTAATTCATTGTAATACAAGCAGTGCAGTGGCACGTCGGCAGGTAGAGCTAATCATGATTGAAAGCGAGAACCTCCAAAAATAAAACATGAAGATAATAATATGGTATGGCATGTATGCCGTACAAACTTAATGTTTGAATGTTACAGACGATCTAAAACATTGCTTATGTAAGTGTGTAGCATGCAATATATTTGATAAGCAATAGGAGTCGAATAGCAGCCAACGATATCTCAAATGTGCGATCAAATTACTTCTATGTGGATTCAACCATTAAATATAACTTCTTAACGATAATTTTACCTGCACAATTGAGGACATAACAAGGATGTAGAAATAGTGTTTTTGTTTTACTTCACTGGAATTCCACAATGCAGTTATTTTCTTAAAATGTTCAAATGACGTGCATGTTTGTACGTTTTATTCTTAGTTGGAATGCGTAGAGAAGCCATTGTCAAAAATGTATCAATTTCCTCCAACTCCAATCATTTGGATAATTTTATACCATAGTGCATCAGGTGCTTTTAGTAGAGAAATACAGGACTGGTTTATCATACGCCATAAAGACTTCCCACAGGAGCAGCGTAAATAAAAAGTCAATGAGGTTTTTGCCGAGCTACATAACATTTCTGATATCTTGCTCACCTTTTAACCTTCACATTTCTTTCAGTCTTTCAGTATAATGACAAATTTGTTATTTTACTTTGATTTTTCACCCTTAACGTTTTTTTTTCGTAATTAAATTTTAACCCAGACGAAGTCAGATCGGTAAAGAACTCTATTTGAAGCGTTTTACGAACTCAACAGGTTCAATCTTCAGGTTTTATGACTAACAATCTTTTCTTATTCTTGTTTTTTGAACCGACATTGTCAAAGTATATGTACACATACTAATTTACTTTGAATCAATTCCACATTATGTATCTTTCGTAGGAATTGACGATACATAACAATTCAATAGGTTGCGGAACAGGTTTTTCAGAACAGCAGCTGTCAACTCTATAAAGTCTCTACTACGACCTAGCTTGTAAGAGTGCGCATGACACATCATTTCATGAATGTGACTGTAATATCATATGGCAGAAGTGCAAGCAGGCTGAACACTTCTTCAGGTATTAGTTGTAGTTTTCAACAGTTGCCATGGAAGGGTAGAAAACAAACGTAATAATTATGTTTTTAGCATTAATGTTCACTGTAAATACTCTTGATGAAATAATGGATATTTAAGTGATCTAGTCCTGAATCATTAAGAAATATTCCTGTTTAATACAACAGGATAATTTAATATCCAATTTTTTAACACACAAACTGGATCCAAGCTCTGTATATCTCATTTTTTTGCGTACGATTTTATATTAACACGATTAAAACGCTACAACATTGATCTGAAATTATTTAACATTATCAAAAATTAAAATATTGTTTGCTGTCATGTTGAACAGCAAAGGAATTGATTATGCTCTTAGTCCAAATAAGTGAAAAGCCATTATGCTTTAATGGAATTAATATAAAGGATTACAAAATTGAATTGCTTTATTTGGCTCAAATATTGATTATCTCTTGCGATATTCAAAAGGAAAGCGTCATTTGTTGTGAGCTGAATGAATAAAACAAGGTTCCGTCAGGAAAAATACGTTTTTTAGGAAAGTCTCCGTTATGCATGCAAGAGGGCTTGGGTTTGAATCTTGTCAGTTATTTGACACTCTCCACTTGTTCTTCCGTGCCAAATGAATGTCGAGATTGCCATCCATATGATACATATTGTTTTTCGACTATACCGGATAAATGAATACGTTTCCAAATGAACGCACGTGGAAATGAAATATTCCGATATACTACCTTTAGAATGAATTATGCAGTTTAAGACGTTACTGAACTAGAGTATGTCATATTGTACAAATGTTGTTTTGTTCCTCAAGAGTGTTGTGGTGTTTTCAAACATGATAAATACTGTTTCAATATGTCTTCTATGTTGACAGAGCATCATTTATTTATTATATTTCTGCCTCAGTAAAACACGAGTATGTCTGATGGCTTTTCCGTAAGGAAAATAGAAGGTTCAAAAGATTAATGATAATAAAAAGTAAAGACATCAATCAAGAAAAAACAAAAACAAAATCAAATGAGAACAAATAGACAAATAGAGAAACGAAAAGAAACAAAATTGATAAACGAAGAAAGAGGGCAAAACATAAAAGACTAAAATATATAAGAGGTAAAACCATATAAAGAAATGAAAAAGAAAGGTGGTAATCGAGAAAAGAGAGAGGGGTAAAGAAAAAAAACAATAAAGAAAATTTAAGTTTCGTCAATTTTAAGGTAAATAAATAAATAATCTTTTCATGTTTGGCATTTTACGAGTACATACAGACAAAATTGTATTTTATATCTTCTTGAACGTGCCAAATGTTAGTTTCATACCGTTCTACTACTCGGGTTTACTGATTTCATCTAAGTGTCTACTTAGATTTACGTATAAAAACTATGTTTTTGATATGTTTGTCGTATGAAGATGGAGTGGGATGTACATTAACTAAATTTGGTATCAAGATTATTTATCTCATCGGTTAATGGAAGATATATTTTCCTAATTCGTCAGGAAATCTCAATAAAGCATGACGAAACCAACAGGATATCGAGATCCCATAGGTAGTCATTTAAGATTATTGCCGCCATAAGTGAAGGATATCACATCAAAACGTCTATCAGTCTTTCATGTAAAGCCACCTGGATAATGTAATTTAATGACGTATCTAGTCTCGAATTATTATTATATTCGTCGAGAATCAAAGCAATAATAAAATGGAATTTTTGGCAAATTTTGATCTATTTTCTTTTCTTTAATTTGTTTTAAAGTATGTACGCAAACATGTTACATCAGACGGTTCATGATACAAGATAAACAATAAAGATGACTAATTATAACATAAACACTATTTACCAGATACGCAAACAGATGTATCATATACAAAATAGAAATTCATAACGTTATCATCAACATATTACTTTAAGAATTGTAAACATTTCCTGATGCGTAACAAAATACTGATTTTATATAGATAATGATAGTGATCATCGTTTCATAGAGAATAACAACAATTTCAATTTCATTAATTTAAACTTGATAGCGGAGGCCTGCACTTTACATTCGTTTTATGGTAAAGTGTATTCTGGAGCAAATATGTTCAGTGAATTAGTTTTATATTGAACTTAGTATACTTTCAACTTGAGCAATATGAAAATTTGATACGTATATTTTAAAAAGCAAAAAAATATTATACATTATGTGTTAATTAATGTGTCTAGATGTAAGGATAATTTTTCATTTGAGAAAAAACAATTATAAGATCACATTTGTTATACGCAATAATTTACATATTATTTTCACATATAAATAAAGCAAATATAATAATACTATACCATTGACTTACACTTGAATACTTTGAATGATGCATCTGTCTAATTAAAAAGTCTTAATTCTTGAATCTAACAAGATCAGAAACATAGTTGCAGTTTTGAACTTCGTGTCTTCTACCTTTGTTGTCCTTTCTCGTTCTCTTGCCATACATTCGTCTTCTTACCTTGCCTTATTTTTCGTTTTGCTTCCCACTTTCTTATCAAAATATAATTTTAGCGAATAAAATCGAACTAAAAATATCTTTCAAACAACGTTTATTTTAACCCAGGATGTTATTTTCAACACATGGATAGCAGACATCATTATAAGCAGTACAGTATTTGTTAAGGATAAGACACAAATGGTATACCCAAATGAACTTATCCAATGGTGGAAACGGAATGAAATAACATCCTGACTCTAAATAAACGACATACAGGTCGATAAACCTACACACTGTTTCAAACTAAATACAAAACGTTTGATCACATCATGTGTATACAGCCTATACATTTTAACAAATACTATCAAGTGCAAACCCCTTTCCATTTATTTGTTCCTAATAGCCTACTTCGTTCACGTTTAAATACAACAGGCGAAATTGTACCCACATGTTCAATGTATGGAAATAGAAAATCAAAAACATAAGATAAATGCTTGAAAATAATTCAAGATCTAGTGTGTTCAAATAAGAGAATTAAATTGGCAATGCAAAAATACATTTTCTCCTTCGACCCATCTGTCCAGGATATGTAATGTGGAACTCATCTTTTCTAAGATGATAATAAGTCTTAATTATAGGTATATTTACCCGATCAAAGAAATATGTTATCACGTGTAACAACCGGATAAGATAACTGTGCAACTAGTATATAAGTGCACTTGAAAAATATGAGATATTGTGTATTCTGAGGATTAGCCGCTTTCTTAAAGAACTAGGCAACATCTTGTCTTTTCAAGGACGTTCAATAAGATAAGATATTAGTTATGCTTGTAAAAAGCAACGTTGTCTAAGCTAATATGTCATAATTGAGACGAATGCTTGTATGTTGATTGTTTTGATTATTTGTAGACAGTTTTTGCTAATTAAACGTGTGTTGAATATGTATATATAAATATGTTGTTCAGCTGAATGTCCAAAGCGTTGGAAAGTATAATTAGCATCAAAACAACAAGCAGGTTATGTTTCAATCAAAAATCTATCATGTGTAGTTAATAATTCACATATGAATTATGGATTATTTTGATCTTGTGATATGAAAGGGACAACGCCATGAATTGAATCATTACAAATCAAAACTTAGACAATACAGTTTCTAGAAACACTTAACATAGACATACTTTTTTTCAAAGAAAAGTTAATACATAAATCACATCCTTATCAATCACACCCGACTAATTCATATCAGAACATAAACGCTTGGATTTTCTGAGAGCAAAAGGAAGCACTTTAGACGAACTTGGCTAGTTTTTTTCTTCTAAAAGCAGTTACACAATACGAAATATGGTTAAACTTTGTAATCAAATCCAAGTTTCTTTTACCCAGGCTATTATTCCCAACATATGGGGAGCAGAACTCATTATAAGCAGCACAATGTTTGTTGGCACATCCAAATAAATGAATACATTGGTGAAAACGAAATGAAATAACATCCTGTCTAACAACAAACACATGTTGATAAACCTACACAATTTACACGTTTAATTATATCATTTGTTTACAGCCTATACATTGTAACATTTGTATGCTCATTTACTACCAAGGACAACGTACTTTCCATTTACCTGTTTCTAGCAGCCTTTATTCGTGAGCAATTAATACATTATTCTAATTAAATAGTGAATCAAATTTATTAAATAAGTTAATGCGTGACAAAGGCTTTAGAGCTTTTGGTTTGACTAGGGAATCCCGCCCATTTTGACATAGTATTATGGACAAGACTTACAAAATAATACCAAATATACCAAACATATTTTCTTTCTCTGTTCTATAAAGAAAGTGCTTAATAATCGAGTGTGTTGTGACTACACGATTTCAGTGAAAATTTTAATGAGCTTTTATCACAATAACTGTTTTAAGTTTATTGAAAAATAATGTACAATAGTCTGTACATAACACCACATTTCTTTGTGGAACGGATATTCAAATAGTGTCAAACTGCGACTGATATACGATTTTACATTTTCATGAGTCAGTTTCTATAATTGGCTCATCTTTTAAAACTAATTTGTAAGATATTGTATGTCTCAACATGTTATGTTTAATCGAGACGGTGCCTCCAAGACATTTTACGCTCTGCCGAGCATATGATGTAAGATGCAGCCAAACTGATGCATGTATAAAAGAACCTCCTACAAAAAAATATCATGAAAGAAATTGTTTTGGGAAAACTATATCTTTATATACAAAAAATACGTCATAAGAAAAATGTCTCTTACCTAGTTTGTCGTTCCGTCACACATGTATAATCCGTTGTAACTGTAATATATACAAACAAATATATGTTAAGTGTTAACGACGGAGTCAGTCATTTCAACATTCACATATTGACTTCAGTTTAGTATTTCTATGGAAATCCGTACATTTAATTTTGCCAACACGTTAACAAAGCGTTAAAACATCCCAACATAAACAAGGAAAACTGATTTGATCTTTGTGTTTAACTGGAAATTACCTGTCGTTGGTGAGATAAAGGCCCAGTTTATGATGAAATTCGAATACATATCGGATGGGCCTTTTTTACCATTGTAATAAAACAATTCATCTAAGCTTTTATCTGCGTATTTTAATAAGGCGGAACTAAGATCCTCAGTAATATATCCGGGTAGTTATTGAAGTTTGCAAGCTGCGGTTCCCGAATTTCACTCTGTTATGCTGACGGGTTTAACAGACCGACAAATTAAGAACCGTTTACAGGAAATTGCTCATTTATTGTTTGAGTCACTCACGCTTCTACTCACTATCGACGTATATAAGACGGACGTCAATCATGATGTCAGGTTGTGCACGTGATTTACATCTGTTACATAGTTTTAATATAATGTCTCCACCGCACGGCTCCCTAAACTCATCCTGACTGGCACAGGGTCGGCAATCGTACGTCGGGAACCGGTCGACAGGAGAAGAGGCAGTACGCAATATTGTCACGACTGTCGGCCGACGACTGTAAGCTATAATATTAGCTACTTGTCCATATTTTACGTTGTTAGTTCATGGTAAGTAGCCAGTGGCTACTTCATAGAGCAGAGAAAACCACCGACGTCTGTGCCAAGATCAATGTCGTCATTATGTGTTGACGTTATAGGGAAACGGCAGTTGTGACTCAGGGTTTTTTACGTAGTACAAGCATGTCACGAATATTGACTACTAGTGGCTTATTACCCGGTTTTTACCCGGGAAGGATACATAAAGAAAGAAAATAAAAACTATGCGCAAATATTCCCCAACCCGCTTTAAACATCACACTTTTTGACTAAACTGTATATCAAACCTTTGGATTTGTTTACATTTAAGACGGAAAGAAAACATTGTGAACTTTGTTCACTGAATGTGCAATTAAGCATTTTTGGATACGGTTCATGTTTGTTCATGATTAATGGAAGGTGATTTACAGAAAAAACAAAGTAAAACTAAAACGCTAATAACTTTTCTTACGGTCGACCGATTCTTACCAAAAGCTTAACTACAGATCTGCAAATATTCACAAATATTTTGCAAAAGTTTCAAGTCTATTGAGTTAAGAGTGTGGCTGACATCTCATTCAAAAAAATACACATGTTTTCTTAATGGTGCGTATTTTACAGAGGAATTATAGTGAAACCTAGAAAGGCTAATAACTTTTTTAATAGTCGACTGATTTTTACCAAAACCTTAACCACACATCTGGTAATGTCTACGAACATTTTGTGAAAGTGTGAAAGTTTCAGATTGATTGAGTTAAGACATGGGCTGTAATCCTATTGCATACACACACA
>JAUUEB010473349.1:0-11491 GCA_032362205.1 Clione limacina | reverse complement strand
CAACAACAACAACAACAACAACAACAACAACAACAACAACAACAACAACAACAACAACAACAACAACAACATCAACATCAACAACAACAACAACAACAACATCTACAGCAAAGCAGCAGCACTTGTAGCAATAGCAGCTGCTTCGTTCAATCAAAACGGTCGGAGTTGTTAATGCGAGAAACATGCTTTATTTTTGCTCATAGCAAGTTTTTTTATAATAATTGAAATGAGTTTTTCATATCAGAAAAGTAAAACAGATCATATGAATTTCAGTCTGTTTGCCTTCACCGGTATGGTCAGACCAAACTGACATATTACATTCAGCCTAGAATCACGGCGTATGGATAAGTTTAAATAAGATTCTGACATGTCACACAAACCCAACAGAAACATGGAGTACAAATAGTCAGGCGCGTAGCCAGGGGTGGATATCGGGGAATGTCCCCCCCCATTTCGTTCCAAAATGCTCTAGTTTTGCATAATTTCATACTTATTTTCAAAATTTCGCGGCCATGTATCCCCATTTCATATTTAAAAAAGCCCTAAATTTACAACATTTACTTTCCTGACTCTAAACAAGATATAATTATGAAAAGACTATATCTCAAAGTGTAATCATCATTTGAGAATAAAACCAAGTCCTAACTCAACGCGCACGAACGGTACATAGCAATGTGACTTGTTGTAATCTGCGCAGTACCTACGCCGCACATAACACTGTCGACTTCTGGTTTGAAATGTATCAGATGTGAAAGTAGCTTTCCGGTCAACTCGCTAATTTTCTGTGCACTGAGTTTATTGATCGTTCTCAAATTGATTGACAGTCACGAATATTTACTTGTTCAATGGATGACGGTCTTTTATAAATTGAATTCCTGGAAACTTTTAAGATTTCATTCAATTCTGATCAAGATCACTATAAAAGCTTGCTAAGGATTTTCAGACAAATATTGCACCCTTTTAATATTTTCTGTGCTGCCGATTTTCGTTCATGAAATTTCTACGTCTTGAAGGATTGAATAAATAGTTATTTCTAGTGAAAATGTGTCTTCGTAAGATCGTGGAATGATATTCGTCTGAAAGCCAACTTTAACGTGAATTTTGCCAGTCGTTCGTCGGAAGTGATACATCTTAAGTAGTCTAGTAACAATAAACGCATCATAGAAATTGGTCTTGAACTTCTGCTAAAAATATGATTTTCTTTACTGCATAAAAATCAACTGGAGTATAACAAGAACACAGATACTTTTATCATCTTGACTTCTCCTATGCTGTTGTAGGATTAGAATCGACTGACATTTTATGGTGTCTTTTTGGAGGCATTATTTGGTGTGGATAACTAATACGTCTGGAAGAACAATGAATAAAATGAATGACCTACTATTTACCGGTTTCAGTGCCGATGTACTCTTATAAGTTTTTTTGCAGGCATTGCATTTATATGGCAAACTGATAAATAATCTTTCAAGGAAAGAAGGAGATGAAATGATTAGGACATGTATTGGTTTGCAAGGTGCATCGACGGTACTATCTATTGATCCTTGTTTGTTAGGCATCGACTCATTCGAAGGACATTGTTTCTGAGTGATGAACGACTAAGTAATACATATACAGTTTGATATAGACCGGTGATCTACCTTGTCTTAAGAGAATGCTAATGTAGAAAATAATTTGTAAATTCCATCTAACACTGTGTCAATCCTAGGTGGCCTAGAATCACGACAAATGAATACGTTTAAACACCAAACTGACATGCCACATTAAGTCCAAGGTGGCCTAGAATTAACCCCTTTAATAAAGTTAAAAAAGCAAACGAAAATGTCACACAAACCCAACAGATGTTGTCAGTGTCCCGCTTTGACGGACATTACAGAGACAAGGATTTGTTTTTGTATTACTGAAGCCCCAAAACGGCGACACAGAGCGAGCACATTGACTGTTGTGTGTAGGTTTATGCTGTTGTGTTTTGTTATCTGTGCTGCGTCTTTCTTCATTTGTGTGTATATCCTGCTGCCGACAATTGAGAGAAAAGTTGAGCAAAAACTTCTTGTGAAACTCAACAAAATTTCGCATTCAAATGATGAGACACTTGGAGTGAATGACCCGAGTAAGGTAAAATATTTCATAGCAAATTCCCTACAACAAACTGTCATCAACTCATGTGTCTTTCTGCCTGTCGCGATGATGGACCCTGTAGTTTCGATTCAATCAAATTTGTTAAACAAATAACGTATGTATGTCATTTAATATATCTGGCGGCGGGGTCTTTCTTTATTAATGTTACTTTCATCTTGCTACTGAAATATTTTCAATCAGTTGCCTGTTTAAATTCGAATCAATTTATTCCAACTACAAGAAAATTAAAATCAACTGACACCGTCGACTGGCGTTTAATTTCCGAAAATGTTGCATTTGACAAAAATATCTTAAAAGTTCCTAAAAAAATTATCTAATATCCGACTTAATTTAGTCTCTTGATTTTTACGTCGGATAATCAATTTTGTTTTTTTAAAGGAAAGTGTTCACGACATTTACAACAAAAGAAACTTATATAAAAGACGAGTATCACATTAACGTCCTTGGTACTTGACCAATGATCAAGTCAATGAAGAATCGCAGCAAACATGTGGTTTTGAACCGGGTCCTCTCGGTTGGCACATTGGCCCTGGGCCACCTCGCTTCAGATTATCGATTATCAAATTGATATTTCCTTGAAGCTAATAATTAAGTCTAAACAAATTGTTTCCCAAAATCATGAGATTACAGATTTCTTGCTCTCTCCCGATTACTGTTTCATTATTTAACATAACGCTATCATAATACATAATAAAACGTCATTAAATGTAAAAAATATAGTGTAACATGTATTTTGACATCTATAAAAACACGTAAAAATCGCATCTGAGTCCCTAACTTAAGCATAGTTGCAAACCTTCAGATTCCATTGAAGTATAATTTCCGTTTTGCTTTTTTTGCTAGTTTGTATTTTAAAACTTTTTTCTTTACTATTCTTTAAATATTTTTATATTCTTTGAATGTTTGTAGATTTTTATCAAATTATCATCTTTTCTATTTCATTAGTTTTTTACAAATGTTTAAATTATTGCATTTATGGTTTTATTCACAAGATCATTTGACTTTAAAATGTGTTTATCATTTAAATCATTTTCTAATTTGTTTAAAATCCTTATTAGTTTTAAAATTTATGATTATAAATACTCTTATTTAATTATTTTTTAGGCATTTGTTTTTTGGAGTCTTGTTTGTTAAAATATATCACAATATTGTTAAAAATAAAGATTCTATAGAAATTGTGTTTTCTAACAGATGTTAAAGGTGTTAATAAAGGAAAATCGTCATACAGAAGCCGCTTACTACAATCCAACTATTTACACCAAGTACAATGTCTATATAATTGACATGTTAAAAAGTTGTAATCTGGTCAAACAAAGTCTGCATACAGTCAAAATGTTACAATTTTCTGAGAGAAATGTTGGAAGTTATTTTACACATTTTCAGATGCTTTTCATTACAAAATAAAGTTTGATAATTTAAATAACTTGAGCCAAATAAATTTAAAAAAAATAATTAATTGGCATGTGCATTCCAAGTCTTGTTATTTACAAAAACACATACAATCTTAAATCAAAGTTTTATTTCTGTTATTCTCTCCTTCAATGAGATATCTACATACAGCCCTAGTCTGTTATTCTCTCCTTCAATGAGATATCTACATACAGCCCTAGTCTGCCTACAGTCAAAGTTGACTCCTGAGAGGTAGGAATGTAGAAGGTGACGACTATTGTATTACTTAAAAGAACAAAGAACTTTAGTTTACCTTCTCCTTGTTTGACATCCCAGCCAACTGTTGAAGCTATCTTGCTGAACAACTTACAACTGAAGGTTTTGAAGGCATCATAAAAGTCTGAATACTGAAACAAAAAATTAATTTCAGAGATTACCAACTGACATTTTTCAAAGCAATCACCTTAATCAAATGTTTGACTTCAGTCTTTGAGTGTTGCTGTCTTTAAGGCATTACCAAATAGGTATAAGTATAAGTAATGCTAAGATGCAAGATTAAATTAGTTTTCTTATGCACTTGATAATATTTTATTATTTTTAAAACATTTTAGTAAATTAGAGTCCCATATATTACACCACACAGAGATCTTTAAAAACAGGTCACCTTCTGCAATTGATAAAATTTAATTTTCTAAAACTCCTTAGAGTAAAATACCAACATAAGAAATCAAGAAATCCTCTTGTTTTTATGGAATTTTTCCTGAGCCAGTAAAGCTGTGTGGTAGAGTGACCAATATTTTGTTCTCATGTCCTCTTTACTTCCCTAGTTCTACTGCTGAGTGGAAAACCTGATTGAATCATGATGAGTGGTGAGCAGGTACACAAACCATAACACTACCACACTTTATGCAAATTCAATATAAGACCTAAACATGAACTATTAATAGTAAAATATTTATCAACTTTCATGTATGGACCAATATTTTATTTGTGTATACCCCTCAATGTACACATCAAATATGTTGTCCTGAACTTTCATAAGTTTAATAAAAGTGTACAATATCATTCAAAATTACATATTATAGAAAACCAGGACTAAAGAAAGTATTTTAAAAGAGGATATTAAAAACGTAATAGAATTGACAGAATGGGATTGGCTGCTAACAGAAGTTATAGATTATTTCTGTATATGCAGGTAAGTCAGTCAAACTAGAAAAATAACTCTTTAATACGCAGTTTTTCCTTATCCATGGGGAAATAGTTAGAACTAAATGTATCTGAACTTCACATTTTTATGTAATAACACAGAGAAGAAAACAGTGTCTCTTGATTGTGGAACATGGTTTAAGTTGTTATTTGGTTGTAAATATTTGTTTGTTTTAATAACAATATTTATTTATGAACTTGAAAAACTGAGGTAGAAATTGAAGAAAAATGAAATTAGCAAAAGAATGTATAAAGCCATTCTCCTCTTGACATTATAATAAGATACCACAGCTAAGCTATCATATGCATCCTAATGAAATCTTTTCACTTATCTAAAAGGGAATTTAAAGGTGCCTTAAACTGAATGTTTTTGTCTTCCTATATATAGTGTGTATGTAGAAAATAATGTAGTCATTGTAGCATTTGATTAATCAACCCTTGAAAGCTCTATACAAAGTGGTCAAGTAGAATGCCATGTCAGTTTAACATAACAAGCTAAGAAAATGTTTGCAGTTAGAACATAATGTACCTGTAGAATGTGTCTTATTGCAGCCAGGTTGCCTGCCAGATTTGACCACACAGTGTAGTTTGTCTCATTCTCAAAAGCTTGGGCCACTTTCAGCACATCAGCAGCAGATGTAAGACCAGCACGTGACTGAAAAATAAATGAATATACACAAAGTCAGTGTTATCATTATCAACTCTGGACACTTTAAGTTAAAAGGAAAAGTTATATCATGATGTTGACATCCTGTTGTCAAGAAATGTAGATTTATCAAATTCAGTGTTTACTCAATAATAACTCCAGATTTACTAAAGCCTTTGTTTAACAAACTATTCACCCTAGTCTTGTAAGATGTATTTGTAAGACTTCATCAATTACAAATAGCTCCCTTTTTGCAGGACATTTAAGTACCTCACGCAAGGTTATAAGAAAGGAAACCAAGGACCACACTAGTGTAAAGTGTGTTAGCCTACATGCAACACTGGCCAGGATTGACCCTGTTATCTCTAGCATGCTAGGCAAAGACAATTAAAAAGTATAGATATTGTAATACAGATAAGTAACTAACCAAAGCAAATAGATCAGACTGTAGACCAAGTCTATCTTTAGGTGACATAGACAGATCCTTGACTGCTGGGATCATGGCATCCAACATCTCTGTGGGGTAGATTGCTCTGTAGAAACCAACTGTGCCTGCATTTAACTGAAATGTATCAAAGCAAACACTCAAGAAAATAATTCATGATATGATATACTAAGGAGACTTTTGTCAATGTTAAATCTTTATTCTTTTATGTTACACCTCCCTTAATACAAGCATGTGTAAGACTATATATCTTTATATGAGGACAACATTTGGTTTTACTGTCAAGAAAGAAAAATTTATTCCAATGGCAATTATTCAAAATAAAATTATCAGTAAAAAATTAATTATAAAGCAACTCTACTGGCCCAATCGATAACAAATATGTAAGTTTTTTTTTAAGCTACAACAAGACAACCATTGGTTTTCTAAGTAATGGGTCCAGATTTACTCCTGTAGATAAGTTTTAATTAGTAAAATAAATAACTAATAAACAGGACATTTTAAACAGTTTTTAACTGAAACAATTTTTGTCTACAAAGTTTAAACTATTCGTTCTACTATGTCTTTGACATAAATAATGTGGAATGCTTAAGTTAAATTGAATTAAAGATAAAAATATAAATGACATTTATATGATCCAATTCAAGGCCATACAGGCTTGCTCAATGCAATTCATAAAATACTATCTCCCTGACAGACACAACATAGACACACCTGTACATTCTTGACTTGCTGCAAAGTATACAAGTTACCACCTAGCACACCTGCTAAGCGCTTTAACTAGATTCTTACAAAGACATTACAATTTAACACCTGGGTAGTAGAAATGTTTGTGAATTTTCTTTGAGGAAAAAATGTCAGGGATATAAACTAGGGGCCTTTAGCTCCTTAATCGAACTCACCTTAACCCAAGATCCCTGCTGGACAGATGGCACATTAAATGTTTCACACTGCTTCTCCAGAAGACCCAGGTTAATGGCAGTCTGTGGGTCTGATTTTGAGCAAACTGAGATGGGTACCACCCACTGGTAATCTTTGGTTGGTTCTGACCCATCAGCTGAGAACTTGCTCTGAGAAACTTTCAGCCTCAGGCCATCCCCACACTCCTCCTTACTGACCTGGACCAAACATTTTTTAAAAAAAAGAGGATCAGTAACTCTTTTGATGAGTTTAAATAAGTATAAGATATGTTCCGATGTGCTTTAAAGAAAGGGAGTTTGAAATTATTTAAAATAATAGTAGAAAGCTTCCTCGTCAGATCTGCTGAGTTTATCACATCTACATATCTAAACTTTCATGAGAAAAGTCATTATTCAGTTATATTTACTTTTTCAGAGCCATAACTCCATAGAGATAGCTAATCTATGGATTTCCATTCTTTTTGTTCATATTTCATTACAGATATCCTTTGTCACCATCCTCTGGGTGAAGGGAAGCACCAACATGTATAAACATGATTGTGTAAAGAAGAGACTAAAGCAATATCAGTCTTGTTGAGTTTGCTATAAAATAAGATGACTTGGCCAACAAAATTACAAACATATCAGGTTTTATAATTTCTTCTTTAGAAGATGTTGGTTCAACATAAAAAGATCATGTGAACACTCAGTGATAGCTAAATAAAATGATAAAATGAGCAGACCATTATCTCTAAAAATAGATGCAGTGTTGCATTTCATTGATTTTGCATTTAATTCTTTTATTTGCGTTATCTCGAAAAGAGTCAATTCTTGTTGTTGACTTAATTATGCTTTAGTGTACTGCTTTTTACTCTCATTTTTTTAAACTTCACATGTTTTACGTTATTACTTTGATGATTTCCTACACTCAGATCGTGGCCGCAACCGTCTTCAAAAAGTACTCTTTAAGGGATCTATAGTTTGTGCAACATGCACGAGGGACATATGTTATATTGTCTGTCTTTGATAACACTAGGTGCTTGATCAGGCCTACCAAGTAGGATATAGAGGTACATGTAATCACTGATAATGAAAGCAGTTTTGCATGAGCGGTAAGCGCCGTCAACATATTTCACAATGTCCACTTCTTCAAATTTTTCAACCAATGAACAATGAAAAATGGCTCTAAAGTCTGTCACCCTAACCACTCAGTCATCACACCCCTAAGCATTCCATGTACAGACTAAACCTGCTGATGCTTTTCTTAAATAGCCAACCTTAATTAAATTGCTCACAGAAGTCAGCTTCATGACTCAGCCACGTAACCACATAGTCTTTTAAAGGTTTAACTATTAAGTTACACAAAAAAATTCAAGATTATTGTTGTGAGCTGTCTTTACACCAACATTAGAAAGACTGAGCCATAGCTTGCCAATTTACATAAACAGCCCCAGGACCGCGCTTAGTCTGCAAATAGGTTGTGTGCTTAAACTAACACCTCCCAATATGAAAAGTTCATACATGAAATAAAAGTTTAGTTTTCATCAATGAAAAAAATACAAAGTGCTATCTCCTACTGCATAATGACCAGAGGTCAATTGGTAAATCTTTTGATGTAAAAACAAACTGGACATTTACAAATTTAACATACAATACTAACATCCATGGGTGCAACATTGCCTACCTTGAGTACAGGGAACCCCATTTGTGAAGTCCATGTTGTCATCATTTTGGCAACAGGTTTGCCGCTGGATTCCTCCAAGGCACCCCACAAGTCTTCTGTGAAAGTGTTCTTGTACTGGTGTCTATTCAGGTACAGATTCATACCTTTTTTGAAATCCTGATCAAAATAGATTTCAAAATTAGAAATCATTAGATCAAAACATACTGATGAAATAAATTCTACTTAAAAATCTTCAATTAGGTATGGAAAGTTGATTTGCATTCCCAATGTACATACATGTTAGACCAAGAATGGGAGCAGAATAATTATGATGTAAGACTGCTATATATGCAAGAGGCATCTGAAAATAGTGAATAAGTATGGAATTATTGTGATGGAGGCAGTAATCTTCAAGTAATACTTTGATTGTGGAAAATTTCTTTTGCATAGAAACAGTAGCACAAAACCCAAAATTGAAATGCGCAAGGGCACTGAAGTCGAATAAAATCTAGCATGACTTATCTAACCCTACCTAAGGTGGAACATAGCTTTGAAAGCTTACTTCTTTAAGGCCTCAGAAATTAAGTACTCCATTCAGTTCAAGAATTTGTAACTGTATGAGAACTCATATGTGTTATTTAACATTATCAGGCTCAAACAGGTGCTGCATCAAAATAGAAAGATCTAAATCTAGCAAAAGGAAAATGCTTCCGTGTTTAAAAGCTCTGTAAACACATCTAAATCTAGCAAACCTGATCAGTGACAAAACCAAAACTCATCTTTCAAATCTAAAATATTCCTTTTACATTTTTTTTAATTGTACTTATTGACTTATATTGATGTGTACTCAAGAAGACAAATCTACACCAGACACAGACTTACTTTGTCACCAAGGTAATCATGCAACATACGAATGACAGATGAGCCTTTGCTGTAAGATATGGCATCAAAGATTTCATCTATTTCAGATGGATGGCCTACAGCTACCTGTAAAAACACACAAAAACACAAGAAAAGTCAGTTTGTAACAGTTCAACATCTCATGTCATATATTCTAAATGGCCCAGGTAGTATGGACACATGGAGAGAATGCCAGAAAAGCTATAAAGTAAAGCAGACAATAGTATGGTTATGTGATGTTAGTTCATATTTATACATGTTAGTCATTGCTGTATTATGTTATACATCAAACTTATGTCAATGTTTGTTTGTGTATGTCCACAGATGAATCCATCATCTGCTGTTAAAGTACAAAAATAAAGTATTGAAAATAACACAGAGGAGTTCTTTCAACAATTGAGTAGAAAATGATGATGTCCAACATATGAAATAAGTCACCATTGCAAAATTGACAAAACAGTTTCACTTGGGTCATTCCACAGAGCATGCAACACTCATTTATATCAACTCCTAGGTGCATAGAGCATCCCCCAATCTATGCATATCATCATCAACATTTAAAGTTGTCTTCCATGCTACATTGGTTTGACTAAAAGAAACTAGGGTTATCCAGGTATCATGGTCCTGGGCATGTATAACATAAATAGAGATTGTATCTGTTAAAAATATATCTCTAACCGGTGTTTTGCATTGCCATGGAATGACCTAGGAGTAGGTCAAAGCATCTAACAGGGTAATTTATAGCAGAAATTAATGTAGTACCTGAATAAAAAGGATTTCCTTTAGTTAACATCTATAGGAAATGCTAGGAAAAAAACTGGAGGGCTGTAAATATTAGATAGACACACCAGATATTTGTGTAAATCAACAGACAAGGTTATTGAGCTATAATTTGTTCCTCTGGGAATGGGCAATCAATTTTATGGGCACAAATGTGCAACGTGAAGCACGGCCACTGGCCAATCACAACAGCTTTGCATTGTGCTAAGTTCATTGAGTTTTATTATGGTGCAGCTCAATTTTAAGGATGTTCTGTACTTCTAAAGTCACCTGGGTGACAATGTCCAGATTTTGTTAATAACTAACAATAAAAGTTGTTCAGATGTGTAATAAAATGAATACATCTCTTGTCTTTTAATAAAGTGTGAAAAACAATAAATAGTCCCTTGGTTAACCCAACCTTGTGTTGATCAAAACGTATGAAAATAAAAATCTTTTTTAAAAAAGATGTAAGATGTATTGACAAAATCTTTCTACCCACCTCAATAGGATGGCTGTTATCAAGTGCGTCCATTTCGAGTGCCCGTCCATGGTCATTGTTGATAAACTGGGTCCATACATCATACTCAGGGAAGCAGTAATCAACACACAGGTACTCAATCCAGGAAGCAAAACCTTCATTAAGCCACAAGTGTGTCCACCATTCCTACAAATAAATCAACATATAGGGCTCTCATTTCCTTTTAAAATAAAAGCTATCTTTGCCATAAGAGTGAATATCTTAAGATCATATAAGAAAGTATCTGATTATGGAAGACACCATCAATAAAGTATCACAGACAAGATCCTCTATGTTTAGTATTTATATGAAATAATAGGTATAAATAAAATAGCCACCCTGCCCAGAAAAAAGATGCTGCCATGTAGCCCTTTACATGTCATGTCTGAAAGGTAATCTTAATTAAAATACATTTAATACTTAATACAGGGCTATAAAGCAGACTATGATAGTAACTGGACTGAGGCCACTTTAAACAAACAACTTCTAGTAGCAGATAATAACTGAAGGTCCAGTTAATACCATTTCCAGTGTATAATGTATGTAGGAGTTCCACAGGAAAAGGTAGAATATCTATGACCAGTACATACTTGCTGTACTTTATGCACAATATATGTTATAAAGAACAAACATGGAGAATCTTTGTAAATTAACTAACAGTGGAGCAGATAGCCAAGTGGTTTAGGCGCCGGACTCAAGAGCCGCCGGCCATCTAAAAGCGGTGTGGGTTCGACCCCCGCAGCAGGACAAAATTTTCATGGTTAAAAATTTGCTATCGTGTTCCTCCTGTCCACCCAGCAGAATAATTGGGTACCCGACTATAGGTAGTGATTGTAATTGTGATTGCTAAGGCCTCAGGCAGCGTCCCTTGTATACTTCCCAGGAAGCTGAGAATGTACGAGATCGTTGGGCCTGTCGGGGTAATAAT
>JAUUEB010473338.1:0-10190 GCA_032362205.1 Clione limacina | reverse complement strand
CTTCTTTTCTATAACACATTCTAATATATGAAACGAAGCTGCCAAGATCAAATCAGTCAACAAAAAACTCAAGAGATTTATCTTCCAAACTGATTGCCGAAGAAAAAAAATCAATTACCCTATTACTTGTTTCTTTGTTTTGTTCTCCCTGATTTCCGGACATTTCTTCCACTTTCTATAAGCGTATTCAATTAGGCGAAATGATTGTTCGAGTTCACTGATATTATCTATAAAACACCATTCTGTAACGTCCCACGGGGCACACATAAGAACAATCGTGTCATACAGATGATTAATTGCGAGGGAAGAAACAGTTTTGTAATATTTCCTTGCCCTTTATATCAGATCGTAAGTACGGGGCCGATCGATTGTGATAGTTTTATCTCATTGAGGTTATAAAATAAAGAAATGGAATGAACTGCTGAATCGGCACATTTTTAGGTTGAATAAAAAGATTCAAAGATGTCAATGTTGTCTAAGTGCCTGAATAGCGATGAAGACATAATATTTACAGCATCGGGATTTAAAATGATACATGAATACAAGCATTTTTAGAAATCATTATAATCCTAAATTACGGAGACAACACTTAACTGTCATACACAAATTATATTTACATCCGATAACCTGTGACATAACTATAACTGCCAACATTGAAATCAAATGATGCACATTTTCCCCCCAAAAAAACTATTTCTTGTGTTTGATTTTAATTGTACAACAAACACGATCTTTAGTACTTCCTAGAACAAGATATTATCCAATTTTTGATCAGATCAGTCGGTGTAAACGATTCCCTTTTGACAAGCAAAAATAATCAACGGCCTGATTTTTCTTAAGCGGAATAACTAAATACAATAATTGCCGTTTTCCACTTTTTTTCTTAGATAATCGTTTATACGGACAGAATTTCGAAGCTTTCAAAAGAATCGATATATAATTTATAACAGGTGAGTCAAAGCTGATCTTTTACATCTAAAAGTATTTCCGAATATTTAATGAAAACAATGTCAGACTGATTGTCTCCGGATCTGGGATCAAGGGAATATGACTCAATACTCTGGCTCAAAGACGCACGAAATGCTGATACATTTTTTAAAAAAGCCATCCTTGGATGGCCAACATCGAGGTTCTATTTTCGTTTCCGGAGAGAGCAACGTCGTATGCAGACAATTAGTCCAGGTTACGATATATATTTGAACGGTCTGCTATCTTTAAGAAGCCAGAACTATTGTTAGTTTAAGTCTTAAACGCAACTAATACAAACCTGACTTGTTATGTTTTCTGGAAATACTGTCCTAGCATATAGTATTTCTCACAAAAAGTCCTTCAAGAAAATTAATCTTTTTAAATATGTGTCTTATCATTTTAAACTCACTTGAACGAAATGGTTTTTACAAAATTAATTCACCTATGCAACAATCCAGCCCATTAGTATCGTGTCAAACAACTGTTTCAATCAACCAGACAGAAGAAAAATTACTGAATATACTTGAAAGTTAATACTATTCACTTTTTACCAAGAAACAACAGTGCGAATTAATCGACTAGCTGGTAATATAAATGAAGTAATGTACCTCATGCTACTCCGAAAGAAATGCTATTGCTTAATAGCGACATCGTATCTAGAAAAATATATCTAAAAATGTATTTTGTTATCGTTGAAAATGTAATCAAGCATGTTGAAATACGATTTTCCTTCATATGCTGAGCAGGTTTCAACATAAGACAATTGACTTGTTTGTGTATTTATTTGTGATTTTATTCATGTAAAGCCATATATTTTTCAGCAAAACGTACAGTTTTTTTCAAATGGTTGTATAAACTGGAAAGATCATAATTAGCTTGGTGTCAACCAATGGACAGAGTTGACATTTTGACATATAATAAGATACTTAAGCCGTCCTCGTTAGTGCAGTGTTTTGGTTAAGGTACATGCAAAGCCCTTGTCTTTTGTAAAAACTTACAAAGCATCGACTCACATCTTTATGCTATCGCATAAATATATATAAAAAGGACACAATCGCGTACATTTTTTTATTTGGAAAATTATTTTGTTCAAAGAGAAATTTAGTATGAGAGAAATTTTCCATTTTGGGCATGAGATATATATTAATTTGTAAATAAAAAAATAAAAACCAACTAGGCTAAGCCAAAAACCGTTAAGATTGGGTTATGATTTCAATTGCTATCATGTGTTTTTTAACTGGTATAATACACATGGGACATTGAATACATACTTCTAGTTAGTTTGCTTGTTATTATAAGTAAGAATGATTTAGAGTTTTCAATCTTATATTATAATTACCTACTAGACGGTCGTTGGTCTAGGAGTTATTTGGGAATTCAAATAATCATTGCTCAGCTCCCCAGCAGAAATAAAGACTTCAAAAAATTCCATACTAATTTTTAAAAGGTCTCTAAATACCCAAGGCAGTGTCTTTTGGGGTATCTGCAGTTTTCATTTGTGTTGCTTTTTAAAATCATTCAATAAAACGATAATTTGTGCTTGACACCTCCCAAGCCATGACTCATTTCAAAAACGGATGTTCATCACAGCGCTACTTTTGATGCGCACCAGAATGAACATTCCCCCCTGAAGGTACACTTTTTGACACGCCCACATTTAGAACATTATAGGAAGTACCAGGTTTTTAAATATTTTAAAACTTTTTGTAGACATGTTGAGTATTTTGTATATTTGTGATGCTAAAATTGCAATGAGAGGGAGCGTAACGACGAAACTGACGAACTGGAAAGCGCCTGGGTTTTAAAAGGTTTTTTTCTTCATTTTTCGTTATGGCTTAACTAATTGATCTTGTGACATATATTGGCGGGTAAAGCAAAAAGACAAAAATTACTGTCATGACACACAATTACCATTATTTCTTGAGAATTGTTCACATTTGTATAATAGAGTCTTTGAATGTCACATCTACATATAAACAAAAGACCTTCCATGCTGCATCCATCATATAAGCAAAAACAGACTTCAATTCGTAATTAAATCACTTAACTAAACGGCGGGGAAACACACTTGCCGTTCTCATAATGATATTGTTATAAGTTAACACATCCTGTTTCTTTATATTCTTATTTTAATGTTTTGTTGAGGTTGAACAGTGAAGTTAGGATGATGTATTGGTCTAGAAAGGAATTATTGATACTTTGTCTTGTTTTTATTTAAACGCTGAGTCAAAATATTTAATTTGTACTCTAAAAGCTGAACTCTTTCAATTGACAAATTCAAAACTTGACAATATTATGGAGACCTAATGATAGATGACAAGTCTGACGGTGCGTTTTTGCATATATAATGTATGCTTTTGCAAAAATCCTTTAGTTGAAAAAAAGCTGAAACACACCGTCATTTCGCGTTCAGTATGATGGCGAAAAAAGTACTTGCATTTTCTTTTACGTTTTGAAAATAATTTGTATGCACATTTCAAAGAAAAACAATAGACACATCATCTTGATTTCTCTTGGCGAATGATGTATTGTTATATGGCTTAAAAACTGAAAAGTCAAAAATTATTTAATGTGAATATATAAGATTAGAAAGTTGGCAGCTTTGATTTGTTTTAGAAATAAACAGACATTAAGTCATGATTTACTATTGAAAGAGAAATATCCATACATAATAGACTGGTAATCAGAATTTATGTTCACAATTATGATAATTGTGTTCAAGAAGAAATGTATATCAACATAGCTCTTTATGTGTAAGTACCACAAGTTTATCAAATAATTGCTTTTTATCACTCAATATAATTAGCAAATGACTTTATGTTTCAAAATATTACTTTTATTCAATGGGACTATTTAGCCCAATATATTGAGGGGTTTATCCGTCGTGAACAGACAGTTGATTGAACAAGAAATGCATTTATAATTAGGTTGCTGTCAAATACATTACACCATACAAATACATTATCTTTACAGAGTATTTGGAAATACACACAGTTATAGAGCAGTTGGACAAAGCAATGTTTTATAAGATTAGCTGTGATCATCACCAAGTAAACTGGAAATTTTACAAAGAATGTTAAGAATATATTACAATATAATAATATGATCCTAGATATTATATAGGAATATTATTAAACCAATTCGTTATTGCCTACAAACAACATCCATGAAGGCCTAATCACAAAGTCAGAACATGATTCTTCTCTGTTCATTATTAGATTTATTGTGAGTGGCTGAGGAGAGTGAAATTAGGTCACGTCGGATGTCATTTCTTTTTCCTGACAGGTCTTTTGTTCCTGATAACTGCGGTCAAAGACCACGTTTTTGTATAAAACGACCCGATTTGTTAAAAGCTTTAACATGACAGGAAGAGTAAAAAGATTTAAAAGATATATAACAAGATTTGAATTCGTCATTGTTTTTTTGTTCTGGCAAGTTTGTGACCCATTTAAATTCTTCATGACAACAACTGATATAAAGGGCATCAAACTAACACAAACAAGATGAAATTCGATCGACACATCTTTTTTAACCTTATCGCCACCAATTATCTCTAGTAAAAAGGCCATCAAAATTGCTGTCTTATCTAATTAGCATGACTCATGTTCGTCTTAGCAACGTCATCTTTAGTTCTCTGTTTGCACAAATAACGTATAACTCATATTGAACGTCCCAGTTAACAGATATCAAACGAAACGTAACACTGACGTTACACAAAATCAATCTCATTTTTCTAGAAGAGCCAGCTTTACAAAAAAGTGTCCTGAAGTAATCTTATAGTCTGCAATAACTTCATCAACATAAGTAATATAAATCGGTGGTATCTCCTGTATTGTTGTAATGTAAAAGTAGAAAGAATGAAACATTCACAAGAGCCTTTTTTATATTGTATGACTGTTTTGAAGTTATTAAATGCAAATACATTTTACACACACAAGACTGATTTAAAATAATGACTTCTTTGCATATTTATGTCTTTTATTAGTGTTTTATGCTATTAGACATTCTTGATCGTTTTCAGGAAATTTCCTTTGTAGGATTTATAAAGCTTTGGTTAAGTTAATTGACTGGAAACCGGCAAAGATGATTGTAAAGAAAATATCTTGTTTTGGAATTTTCGGGACAGGTGCTGGGGGAATCCGTAGCAAATGCTGTGGCGTCTAGGGTGTTCCAGTTAAGGATGGTACAAAGGGGCGACTATTGTGGTGGTAGGAAATTGGAACTTCAATGATATTGTGTACAGCTCTGTATAGCATAACAATCATGTTGTTGTTTCTACTTTCTTCCAGAGGTTTCCAACCAAATTCCTTTACTTTGGTAGAAAGTGAGACATGTTGAACTGAGCACCTATGGGGAGTGTGGGTGACAAATCTTGCTGCAAAGAAAACCTAAAATCATGTGACGCTCATGGCCTGTGTGTTTGTTTGTAAAGGGTGTTAAGTTGTAGGTAAAGTTGAAAGTTTTTGCTAATTATCACTTAATATTCCATGTCAACATTCTTTTTCTACATTCTAAAATGAAGAATAATTTGGAATGAGACCGAAGAAACAGATAAGACACATTGTCTTGGTTGAGTTTCTTTTAAATTCATCAAGATATACTCTCTACAACAATGCTAATAATAACAACAATCCCCATAATCAGTTAGCGGTTACAGAAAAAGACCAAGTTAAACATTCACAATTTAATTAGTTAACAAAAGAGACTTTTGCTACTGTGTGAAGAGTTACGATACCGGCAGTGAAATAAATCGTGTAACTCTTAAGGTCAGGAGGTCTTTGGACTTTATTTGCAGGGAAGATTGAACATTGTCCATGATTAGTGTTTTGATGTTCTATGCCTATAAACCGTAATATTAGTGTCATGATAGGTGAAACCTCTTACCCCCATATGTGTACACACACAAAGAACAAAGAACGAAGTACAATCTTTGTAGTACATTCTCGCCCCCCTCCCGGAAATGTCATCTAAGATGTAAATGAAGGCATATACATCGACAAAATAAGTATAGACATCTTTTTCCCCATAAGAGAGAAATCCTCCTGACCAAATGTTTTTTTGACAGAATATGTGTTAAACCAATGAAAATGGAAACAAATAAGACATATTAAAAACTTATTCTATGAAAAAGAGATACATATTTTGCAGAATTAAGACTTACAACATATTCAGATACAATTTTCATATTAATCAACATACCGTCCTCTTTCCACCCGATATTATGTCACTGTTTCCAAATAAATCGACCGCAGCACCCTAAGACAACGTCTTCAATAATAGAAGACATAGAATATAAATGAAGCCGATGATTGCTTGGTTATATTTAAATTAGTTATTATCTTCATCATGAGCTTCCTTAGGTGACCTTTAACATAAGAGTAACCCATACTTTTCTCGCATTTTGTATAATTTCCCAGGCACTATAATTGCTTAAAAGAAAGGCTTTTAATGTAGTACATGCTGTTGCCAATAATCTGACTTTTTTTGACTGGGTATAATGTCTCACGAGGCTAACAAAACAATATAACTGGACGTAACTGATATCATGATTTACCAGGAAGACTCGATCGGCTAGGCAGAGAGCAATAACGTATAATAAACTGTTTTGTTTAAGTCTTACCGGTTTCTTGTGCTAGTTAGTAGTCGTAAATTACAGTCGGTAGTAAGAACATAACTGTTACTGTTGTTTTCTTAGTACCGACTGTTATTTACGACTCTACAATAGAAATAATAGTAATAAGGCGCGTGAAGCGCCAACCATTTGCGGGGGGGGGGTTCCCCTGTTTCCTCTGGCTACGCGCTTGATTAATCATAACACATACGATAACGGATCCTTGATTATCCAGAACAAGCCGTTGGTCATTCTGTCTCTCTTTTCTGGGAGCAAGACTAACAACACGACCAACTTAGACCCCTGTTAATGTACAACACAACTCTAAGACCAAATAGTATCAATTTAATAGGATTGTACTAGAATTTTGGGTCGTTGACGCTCCCTCAATTCGTCGTTTGAGTTTCCATGCTCCCTCCTAATGGAATGTTATATCTTCATACAAATATTCAAAAACGTCTAGGAATGAACGCAACTTTTTTTTGAATTCAGAAAATGTTAACAGAGAAGACTAAGCAAATCACAAATTGGCAACATCTCTGAATTGAAGATGTGATACTATCCGTAACAATAAAACAACAACAAAAATAACCGATGAAATTTGACGGGAGGAGAGGCTCAACTGTGAAATCAAAAGTGCAAAAGTATAAGTCTTGCCTGATTCGTTTTCATAGTATGCCCGTATAAAGTAACGGAAATTTGTTGACATTTCGAAACTTCCATTTGACTCCAACTTCCATATAAACAGGAGCTTGCATATTGATCAGACTAGACTTTGCGCGTTCATTTGTAAAATATAATGTGTCGAGCTCCAATAGTAAACAATGTGTGCCACTTTCAAAAGCGAAAGCAAGGCCCTGCGTTTATTACGGATTATTCTGTGCTAAAATGTCAAACCATGAATCCGCGTTTTCGACCAAGTACAGTATTCTTATCACCGTGAAATTTGCGAACACGAACTACTTTTCCGCAATTATCAATATAGATTAGATTCGTAGGATCCGGTTTGAGTAGTTTTAAAAGAAGATAAGCCAAATATTATTTTTTTAAGTCAAACTTCCACACGCTTTCTATGCCGCTGGGTACACTTATTGACCTAGAAACTTTTTTATGAGAGTACATAATACGCCCTGGTAGAATCTTTAGAAATATTTGTGAACACCTTTTGAACAAAAATTGTAGAATGCTTATGATAGTATTCAAATATTTTGCAGAACAAGAGTTATGTATCAACCATATACTGTGATGAACCCAGATGTGAATAGTTGCTTATGGTTTAATCAACTTCCTAAATAGTTTCTATTTAATAACGTCGTGCTCCAAATACTATTTAAAAGAAACAAATGATGCATGCACACTTAATTACGAAAGAATTACAATACCTTATAGGGTAAATGTTTGTTTAAAAAAATTAAGTTATAACATAAAGGCATCAAACGACGTAAAATTGTAAATTTACAATATATCATTTGAGCAGCGACAAAGGTAAATCTTATTCAAGTTCCCTGTGGAGGCGTTTAAATTCCCCGACCACGTTCCAGACATCGAACTATTAAGTTTTGTAAATTCCCAAGAGTTAAATAAATTTTATTATATAAAGGTCAACGGTACTGTGTTTTGTGGTAGTTTGTAACCTTGCGAAATACTTCGAAATCGATTTAAAGTACATTTCCCACCAAAACTTTTATTTTTTGGTATTTTTCCCAACGTTTTCTCCTTATCGTTTTATGTCATACGGGAATTGTTTTCTTAGTGAAACAAATTTATCGGAGCCCACGGTATAGTGCAATAGGGTGGCTAGTTCCTTTCACGTCACCTTTCCTCCTCAAGTCTTATGCAGTGCAGGTACCAAGTAGCACTACTAGTGGATATGAACTAGACCTTCAGCAAAGTAACTGCATTCCACTACCGTTCCCGCGTTTTACAGACGTATGTAAAGTACCATAAGCAATACCATTAATCTTAAAACTGAAAAAAGTACAACCACAATGACACAATATAGGACGGCGAGGCATAAACCCCGAGGAAGCGAACAACAGCATTGGTCGCGCGACTACGAAGCCTCGTAGCGCTCGACGTAAACAAACACTGTGGCTAGTAGGGCGACGAGTGTTGTGAGTATCGATTATTCATAACAATGGTCGTTCATAGGAGTTGTTTTTGTTCGTTTGATTATAATATATATAACTTAGATTTTGTATGTTTTGAACAATCACCACACCTTCATGAAATATGCCAAGTGGAATAAAATGAATACTTGCTGGCTGAGTTTATCTACCCAATTAATGGCACACTGGTTTGATATCGATGGATGAATATCGATCTCGTTAAAACTCTATCGATATCATTCATCGATATCAAAAGCTTGTACCATATATTTGGTAGATAAACTTAGCCAGCTAGTATTCATTATATCTCTTAAATTGCAAGGTTAACATATCTATATTTATAATTGCGTGCTAGACGTAGGTAGGTAGATGGTACCTAGTGACCAGCATTCAACCAGAACGAACTGTAATAATTTCAACAGTTTTTGTCTCACACACAAATAAATTGCCAACCACGTAGAACAATCTAGCATGTGACAAAAATCAGCATGGTAGCTTAAAAACTAACTAAACTGACACATAATTAGTATCATATTGTGAATCGTATAAAATGTTCAAAATACAACGTCAAGGACATGCATTGCCAGGAATGACAGACACCTGGAACATGTACTGTGATGATGATTTACTGTTTATGTATGTTTGTTTTCATTTTGGAAAAATAACATATGTTTGAATGCAAATTGCCTCATGAAAATCGATGCTTTACTTTCATTCTATTGTTTGTTTGAATACTGCGGTTTTAACCCTCGTTGAAGTTAATGTTGCATTGGTTTCGTTTTGCAATTTTTTGTTGAATATTTCACTTTGCACATGTTGTAGCAAAATTCACTTTTCCAGTCCGGGGTCTGCTTTTTTTCATTTAAAATGTGTACATGTAACAGTGTGTGTTTTGGCATCTAGAGTCAACTCACTGTCTGAAAAGTTCATGCGTGGACACTATGCTATGATTTCCACTTCAGAAGTGCGCAAACGATACAATATAGCGTAGGGGGCTTTTGATGTCCCGGACATGACTTTTGAAGACAGCTAGTTAAAGCACCGGTCCCTGCTGGTGAAATAGTTTAATAATGTCAAGTCATCAGTTGTATAACTGAGTGGTCACTAAGTTAGGTTTTCATGGTTACCTTTGGTAATGGTAATTTGTAATGATGTTAGGGCTCAGGGTAGCCATGATAGTTTGTATTAGTGATCACTGTTGTTGCTATTGTTATTGTTTATAATGGCAGCCATCTTGGATTTTTGTTGCATCATGGGTGGTCAGTCATGGTCAGATGACTTGACAGCCAAGGTGACCTAAAACCATGTGGTCAACATATGCTAAGTGCATTATGGGATAAGCTTGCCTTTCATTGGTCCTTAGCTAGATATTTTCATTGAACACCTGCTTCATATAAAAGTAAATGACTTGCTTTAAAGTTCCCCTTTTTTTATTATAGTTCAACCTAGTGCCATCATGTGAGACATCCCAGAACTTAAGCGGGTAGGGGGGGGGGGGGTTC
>JAUUEB010473327.1:0-11492 GCA_032362205.1 Clione limacina | reverse complement strand
TTTGCATGACCCCTGTAAGAATAAATTTACAATGCATTTTTTGTCAAATTATGTTTTTAGGTTCCTTAAAGTCTTTTAAACCTAAAAACATAATTTGCCAAAATGTTAATTATTAATTGATTCGTATCGTACAGGGGTCATGCAAATGAGTACTCACTCATGAAATGGTGTAATTCTAACTAATATATCGCTGGTGTCACTACTTTTTTTCATCTGACTTAGACGTATTATTTCAACTTATTTATTGGTGCTGAATTTTAGGAGAACTTATGGTAGAATAAAAATAGAATACATATTTGTTATCGTCCTGGCAACACCTTTTATTTGCAACCAGTCTAGATCCAATTTTGTGTCAAAGCCATGATTTTGTGTCTATGTACCCGTAAGATCATTAAAATCTGAGTCCGGTAGAGTCATGGGGGTGAAGAGAACCCCCCCCCCCTCCCCTATAAAACCAACTACTAATGATCTGACTCATGTGCAGCAATTTCGATCAGATAACTCTCCCGAGATACCGTCGGATTAAATTAAAGCAAAAACACTGGATCCAAGGCAGACTTGGGAGGGCATTCGTCGTTTTCAATAATTGATGTTCATAGACACTAACAGACAATTATATGACTCACTTTTAATAGCATACCAGTAATGTCATCTTATCTTTGAATAGACAAAAACCACTTGAAATATAAAAAGACATTCAAAATCTCATGACGCAAAATCCTATCTTAAAAATTGATTAATTTTTTGAACCAGAATGAAAGATCATATTTTTAAATATTCCTAGAGCTGAAAGGCTAACTTTACTGTTCTATTGTGTGTTTTAAATTATTTCACTTGAATGTACTTTCTACTTAATAAAAGAAAATGGTCACCTTTTAAGCGTCTCTCTTTAGCGGTCTTACATAAATATTATCTGCCTAGAGTCAGGTACCTTGTTAACTGCTTGTTTGAGAAGAGGAGGGCAGACAAATATGACGGTGTCCTCGGCGGGATTTGAACCCGCACATGGTATTCGAGTGCACTACCTACTACATCAATGTGCCCTCCATACAATTATACTTATGCAAACTGTCAGTAACATATGTAGAGAGATAAAAACGAAACCGAATTAGATAACACAATCGCCACATTCCACGACAATCGATCAATTCCGAGTTGAAATCAGGAAACGCGTCAATAAAATATCTCATCTCAATCACACGCTTGACCGCGTTTTTAAATTTAATCCCGTGAACCAAGGTCACCTGACTGAAGCTTTTTTGCGGCGCCATCAGAAGACACGACTGATCCGCTGAAGTTACAGAAAATTAGAATGTTGATCACAGAATCAGATTCAGATTGTTTATTTGTAGGCAGAAACGGCAAGGCCAACGCACAAAGAAATACATTTTTTCTATAGAAAACAAACGTCAATAGAATATAACTTTTGCTCAACAAATAATCAACTAAAAAATGTGACAATTACATGAAAATTAAGGAAAAAATCATATTTCTACAAATATCCTTACACAATTTGTTGGTAACTTCAACCATTGTAGTTACTTGAATTCTTCAACACCTAACTGACTCTCTTTCTTTTAAGGATACTAACTCTTTTAAATTATTTGTCATAGCTTTAGTATTTGCTTTGTGCATTATCAAAAGTAATTCAGATTTTTCTGTTCTTAACACAATACTAGATAATCTCAGAACAATAATCTGGAGTTATAAGACTACTCACATTTTCCATTTTGTTTATATTTCCCAGCCAAAAATCCCAAATTGCATAGGGCAATTACTAACTGAAACACCTTTGTTAGAATGTTTAATATGATGGGCTTTTTAAATAACATATAATTATGAGTGACCTTGCCCTGCCCTGCGTATGCATTTATTTTCTTAGGGACCTTTCTTTTTTTAGATAATACGTTTTAATGCACTTGTGTGCCAATTTTTGTACCTGCAATGTCAGCTAAAGGATTATTATGAAATGCTGATGTTAAACAGCCCAACTACATAAGATATAACGGACAACTCGCACAGCTTTTTGATCAACATGATACCAGAAATAAGTCTGATCATGTCAATTCCAATTCAATAACTGTGAATAAGGATATTAAAGATATTTATTCAGGTTGCTGTTGTAAGTCAATAACCCATTTTTTTCTTGTTATAAATTGAGAGAGTTAAGCTTATAATATTTTTATCTGATCATATATCAGCAACATTTCAAAAACCAAAAAAGGATAGGAAAAACATGTATTAGTGTCATGTCAAATCAAGAATAAACAAATTAAATATTAACCTATGTAAGACATAGGATTGTACCAAGTTAAAACATGCACATACAGTAGCCTATAGACATATATACATTTTATTCAATGATAAAATGTTAGCCAAATATTCAAAATCTAAGATACTTTTAAGGAATGTAAAATGTCTTTTCATGCTTTTTAAACTCATTGACTGTGATAGCTATGTTGGTAATGACACTCATGTATGTATATCGTTAAATTACTTGGGGAGCGAAAGAAAATGTACCAAACTGTGTGTTGCCTCAATGGCCATTGATGTAAAGAACAAATTGTGTAACTATGCCAATTTTTGAATAAAAGAAGAAAAAAACGTCTTATCATGGACTCCAAAGGTGGACGGAGGTGATGTTGAAATAACAATTTTAAAAAGTCTTTGATCTGATCAGAGTTGATCCTGCGGCCTTCCGTTCTAGAGACGCTCAGTCACTAACTTATTGACCTAAATCAATAAATTCCTAGTAACAAAGGAAGACTTCTGGTGGTAGCAATAAATTCATAATTCTTAAGACAATTTTCCATAGCAATAATTTGTTTCTTTAAAAATATTTGAATTCCTTTTAATATTGTTTATGTTGTTATTCAAATAAAAGAATCCTGGCATCAATTTCTCAATACGTTAGATTTATAACACGTTAACCACACTCACACAAGCTCATATTACAAAAACTAATGTACCTCACCGCAACTACATTAACTTCTGTGTTTACTCTTGGGTTGGAATACCACAGCAATCACAACGTTTGTTAATGACGTCATTAACGGCTCATTTTTGTACCCAACAGACAAGCTTAAACCTATTGGGAACAGCCTCCTGAACTGAAACAACATAAACCAGTAAATTGAAATTAATTCTTGACTTTTATTTTTTTACTTCTAGTTGAAATTGAATTGAATTGAATTTTTTTTTTACTCTTTCCAACCGGAGCGGAGCGTCTTTTCAGCAGATCTTTGGAGAAATGGGTCCACAAGGGCGTTCAAGGGCCCCTGTCTTACCATGCTAAACCTCATATCATGAGATACATTTGTGCTTTTTTGTAAACAAATAAAAGGGTTTGTATATCTAGTCTAGTTTATGACTTTCAAAATGGCCGCTTATCTCATTAAAACAATAAAAATGATAGTGATTAGACATAAGAGTATTAATATCTGTCATTGAAAAAAAATTTAGAAAAGAAATGGAATTTCGCATATATGTTATGCATAAACTGTTCTTTTATCTTTTCTTAAACCTGGAAAAAAAACTCGCGACAATCTTGCGATTTGGTAGTCATTTTGTCCGCTTACTTGTAAGCAAACCCTATCATTGATTGCAGATGAAGTCTCGACCTAGAGAAGTTCGAGACGTCCTGGTGTGTCTAAAACGAAAATGAAATGTGCCAATTTTGGACTCGGCTTGAATGCCTAGAAAACAAAAGTAATGATGGAAAATGTGCAAGAGCCTCATAATAGTCTAAGCATAAGATCTGGTGACCTACTAAGATAAGTACCAAAAAATACAATAACAGTTTTCTTTTGAATAAATTATTTTTTACTAACTTTATTTCAAACAAAAATGACCTTGACCTTATTATTTGTATACAAAATATATCATTGCCATTAACAAATGTTTTTGAAAATGTACAATCTACACAAAGAGTTTGTTCCCTTGTAGATTATCATACGTATGGTTTTGCTTGCTTGATTGCTTGCATGTTACATGATTTTCTCTGGTCTCTGGGTGGATTTTGCTGTACTTGGAACACATGATAATTTACATACCAAGGGTGTACTTAGACTAATAAAATGTATGAAAATGAAAATATTTTTGATTTTATTAATTTATTTCGTTTTTCCCTATATAAAGGAGGGAAAAAGTAAAAGGATAAAAAAGAGGAAAATAGCAGACAAAGTTTTCTTGATGGTATACAATGACACCTCGTGAAAATATCACTCACTGTTGCAACGATTTGTCATTTGACCCTGTTGTTATTTTATTTGTTGTTATGCTATTCATATGTTTAAGTTAGTTTTGTTTTTGTTTTTTATGTTTTCTTTTTAAACACTTTTGACAGACGGACAAACAGACAAACAGCCAGACAGACAGCCAGACAGACAGACAGACAGACAGACAGACAGACGGACAGACAGACAGACAGACAGACAGACAGACAGACGGACGGACGGACGGACGGACGGACGGACGGACAGGCGGACGGACAGGCGGACGGACAGACAGACAGACAGACAGACAGACAGACAAGAAGAAAATATACGACTAAACAATATAATTGTTCGTGGAATAACTTTTTTTGCAAGGTGTTTAACGGCTCTATCAACACACGTAATCTGCTATTCAGACAATAAACAATATTCAGCCTTCACACTTCTCGGCATGCACCACTTTGTGTCATACATTTTCTGAGTAAACTGTGAGGCTTCTTAGTAATATTTTATCTTGAATCTGTCGGCTTTATTTCGTGGTATGGGATATTGAATTACCCTTTATCCAAAAACACATGTTATACAATTGATCTAATAATAACAAAGTTATGGGATTTTGAAAAGTGTTTGCATATTTTTGTGGCCGAGTTGATATAATTTTGCATTTCTATATACTGCATATTTGTGCCTGGAGGACTTCGTCTTTGAAAGAAATAAAGTAGCATCTTGATAAAAAAGTAACTGTTTTATTCTATTGGGTTGGTGCTAGCAGGAAGTTACGTTACAAGAACCAAATAATGCCTATGGCGTACATGTTTAATACGTATTTCTATGTGCTTTAGTTTGTTTGATAAGCCGCTTTTTAAGTGAGTAATTCTTATACACAATCGTTCTGACTATCGCATATGTTTACAGCCGGCTGATGATCGAAGAATGCAAAAGGTATTCATAGATATTTATGTGTTGAACACTTGGAAAACTAATATGAGAGGAACATTAAAAAACATTGATACACGAACTATTTTACATTTGAATACAACCCTTAAATAATTAAATATTAATGATAATAGATATAAACTTTGTAGTAGTGTTCCGCTTGTTTGTAACCTAAGATTACCTGTTTTGATATCTCACTTTTTTTACTACAGTTTTGAAGACACCAACCTCAAGGCAGAACACAACTATAGATTGAAAAAGTCCAGATTTATTTATAAACTGTCCATAAATAAGCCATATTACTTTTATTTTCACACAAGTACGTGGCAAAAACAATAACAGTTATTTAAAGATTAAAAAAATAATAGTGGTGAATATTTGAGAAAATATAATTTATTGACATATGATTTTTGCACATCCAAGGTCGGAGTCAGATATTTTTTCAACGAAGTGAATCACATATTTTGAAGTTCCCTAAACAATAACTCCCGAACCGCATTCTACTTGGTTAGAATGAACGCAAATGGCAATAAATCAATGGGTGGTAAATATGGTTGTTATTTCTAGTTATGTGCTTTTTTTCACTAAGTCATCAATTGAGTTGTAAATAGAGCCTCATCAAGCTTAGAATGTGAATTCAGAGTTTCTCAATACATGAGAGTGGTTGTATGTTTCTAATGTTTACTTAAACCAATGCTTGTTAGAGCCAAATCTGTACTTTTCGATCGGGTCGCACATTTTTGGAGATGTGTTTCTCTAGACCCGTGTGGAGATTGTAAATAGAGTTTTATTTTTGAATCTGGGAGAATAAAAAGACATATTACTTTTGGTATTGGCAGAGTAGGAAAATGTTTGCCTGGCATTGTCGATTGTGATATTTAATAAAAAATGCTTCTATGTTGTCTTTACAATTCGATTTTGATATGAGCTGTGATTTAACATTAGGTCATCTAAAACACTTTATCTTTTTTAACCTTTTGGGGACGAAACTATGATTTACCATCAAAGCAGCCTCTAAACACTCGTAATCTGGAATAAAATTCCACAATCGACAAGTGCGAAGTGACAGAAATTAAACAAATTTATCCCACATTTACAGGTGACCTTGAAAAGAGAACGTTATTGAATACATTCTCAATGGGTTTGGAAGAAAGATGTATTCAGGCGAGATATATAGACAACAGACAGGAAAAAGCGGGTACAGAAGACAAAGTTACAGACAGAAAATAGCGGGTACAGAAGACAAAGTTACAGACAGGAAAATGGAAAAATAGAAACCAAATGATATGCGATAAAATAATATATAATTGATAACGGCCCAGACGCTGCCCACCAATACCCTATAAAGGAGACATTCTTAAGCCGCACATTTCTAAAACTACTCAACTATGAATAAACATGTTATTTTGACATTCGATTTCCGATTTCTATTCCACAAGTTCCCGTCAGTGTACAAAATGGCCACTTTGTGTTTCTTACATCTGATGTTGTATTTGAATGTCTAATTGAATGTCTGCATCGATGGGCGCATGTATACATAAAAGATTCTAGTCCTTAAATCAAATAATTCTTAAAGCTGGAAATAAGAATTCAGATAACATTTGCATTGCCCTCAAATTACATAGCGTCTGGATCATTCACACAATTAATTGTCTTCCGTTCTTCATATTGGGATGGGTTTCGTCCTCCTGTTTAGAAAATATTTATGCTATTCCGTGTCAGTTTTGGATGTCTAATGGAATGCCTGCTTAGATGGGCGCATGTAGAAGTAATAGATCCCAAATTAAAATTTTAAATGGAATTATTCTTAAAGCTTGAAATAAGAATTCAGAATTAGATTTGCAATGTCATGAAAACATATAAAGTCTAGACCAAGCTCAACATTGAGGTCATTTCAGCTTTTTCTGTTTGAAAAATATGCTTGCTATTCCGTGACTGATTTGTGGTACCCAAAGACTCCTGTTTTATGACTGTGCCAAACGATTTCAATAACTATCATTCTATCTAAGGGCGAATATGTCACCGATGCAAAGTACGTATTCATAAATAGCCCAGTTACTAGTCCTAGTTTTCTACAGGATTCTTTCTTCTTAAACGTTCTTACTTTTATTCTCTCCCAAACTTAACGACTATTTTGATCACATTCAAATCTTAATATAGAATACAAACTTTAGAGCTGAGCCTAGAGTACCTAAGAACATATGCTTCGTGAAAAGGAAAAATTCAAGCAGAATTAAGACAACATGTTTGATTAACATTCAAAACATCAGGGCCGTCCATAGCATATGGGGGCCCGGGGCCCAGAAATGCGGGGACTCTACCTCATCCTACCTTAACCTACCCCCATCCAACAAATAAGACCATTTTTCTTAAAGACGAGAAATCACATTTTTAAAACAAGAAGAATGTACACATTTGTGAAAGATATGACTTGATCTCATTCTAATATATTTTAATTAAATTCACCCAGTCAGACAGGGAAACAAACATTACTTATATCATTTTGTGCAACAATAGAAAGAGTATTTCCCCAGAAAAATTTAAAAAGTGGAATCTAAATCGTGCATTTTAAAGCTACAGCGAGGAGAAGTTTTTTGCAATATAGAATGGTGTATTTTAACGCAATTTTGGGATCCGGTGGGGGATTAATCCCAATGTATCTTCCCCTGGGTTCATCCCCGGTAATGATAGATAACATGAACCTAGAATCAAATATGAATGCTATTTATTTCTACTATATTTCTATTCAAATCACACTTAAAAAAATTTATCAATATCATTTATTCTCAAAAGACATTCATGAGACGACCAAAAGACAATAATTACAATAGTAAAACTGGTGAAAACAATGAAGTTATGTTAATTCATTATGATAAAGATAAGTTAATGATGTTCAATATCAATCTATGAACTTATGTATTTTGATATATCAAATATTTTGTCGGATGAATTGATGATGTTCTCGATGTAAATGTAAAGTAGTCATTAATACTTAAATGACACATAAGAAACATGATTCTGATGTTATAGTCTATCATGCTTTGCTTTTAGTTTTACATGTCACGCTTTGGCACTCTTTTTGCTCCCCCCACCCATGCTCTGTTATTTCCTTTCCCCCGTACAGCTATCTTCTTTATTTTCTTGCAATTTTTTTGTGGGGGCCCGTAGCTTCACGTGTGGATTTATTTTTGTCGTTTTTCTTTTTTTTTCTACAGCCCCCCCCCCACATGGGGCCTCCCGAGGATTTCTTTACATCCCTTTTTTTTTAATATCTTTTCCCATTATTTTCCGTTTCCCTCTCTCTTTTTTCTTTCTCCCCCGTTTTTGCCTCTTTTTCATTTTTTACTAGCTTTTGACGGGGACCACCAAATGTGGGGGGCCCGGGGCACAGGGCCCCCGCCACCTTATGGACGGGCCTTCAAAACATAAAGACAATTCAAGTCATCCACATTACTCATATAATTACAAATTACCTGATAATCATCTTATGTTTATTATTTAAATGTTTATTTCTATTGTTGAGAAGAAATGTGTTCATTTCCTTTTAACATATACCTCTGCCCCCATAGGATTATACAATATATTGTAACATGCAATGCTTGTCATTTTTACCAAGGTCGGGAAATGTTTGTCAAAACTCCGATGTCTTATATGTCTTCGTGGTCTTTACCTCAAATAAACTACATGTCACGTGTCATGATTGTTATGAGACAACTTTCATTGACATGTAAAAGAATGTAGCCTTGGTGACACAAGTTTGGGTTTGTTTGCTTTATTCACATGTAAATACAGCCGCGAACCTGGAAAACCCGATTTTCGAACATCGAACCTATATGTTCAGCAAATTCGAATTTACTTCGAACAGTTGCATTTGAATGAAACAATCAGTTTCGTGAACAAAATATATTTTGAAATCATCCAACGTTTATTTTGTTACACACTAGTGGCTGAAGTACCCGGTATTGCCCGGTAGTTTGAAAACAAACCTATACTATAATTAACTATTTTTATCAGCTGGTTTTTACATCGTCTATTAATAGAGAAAGAGAAAATTACGTTAATTAAGATGCGACCCGATTATAAAGTTTATCTGGAAGATGGTTCATATTTGTTCGAACTACACTAAAAGCATAACTGCACATTTGGTTCTATCTACACACACATAGCGTTTCATATCAGGTCAAAACGGTGGCTGAAATCCCATTGCATACAAACAAATATTCCAGCCAGCCAGCCAGCCACAAACAAACACACATATTTTCAATTTTATTATGTAGATATAATCATATAATTCAAATACAATATTACAAGACAATGGAATTGTTTTGCATTTCTGTAACATAATCATCTGGTAGGTTAACATTTAAATTTCATTTATATAACACTTGCATATGGTACTTACTATTTCAAAAGTCAGTTTTTTGATTGTCTTTCAGAGTATATGAATCATATTACTAACGCTATGGAACATTAGCAAAACCACAAACAAATCCAGTTCAAGAACAAAACCACACAATTAATTCCTTTTCAAAATCACAACACACAACAAATCCGACAAAATGACCCGCATTTTTTACCTAATGTTATACAGATGTAACAGACAGAGCCGGAGATTGTAAGGCTTTGACTGCCACACATAAAAACCTTGACATACAGTCACCGTCTGTTTATTCATGGGACAAACTGTTCCCACAACCTGATACCTTGACCCTAAACTGCACTAATTTGTATAAATACTGTTACATGATAATTACTCTATTTTGAAATACTGGTTAATGTCCTGTATTTAAAGCAACGACACTACGAAAAATAACCTTTTTAAAAAATAACCAAAGGATCAAAAGTCAAAAGATGGTTCGTGGTACAACACGTTAATAGAATGGATGGAGGTTTTGAACTTACATATTTGAGTTTTTAAACAACTGAACTATTTTGGAACATCTGCTGTTTAGAAGGTTCGTTGTTGAAAAGATTTTTATCTTAATAAGCCTTTTTATAAGGTCCGTTGTTTAGAAAGTCTGATCTTCAGAAGGTTCATCGATCAGAATGTCCGTTGTTCTAAAAGTTCGGTGTTCACAGAGCTTAACTCTTAGTTCATTATATCTAGTGTTGCCACATTCAGGCGCGTAGCTAGGATTTTGAAAAAGAGGAGGTGGGGGGGGGGGCTTGGATATTATCTAATCAATGGCCTTGAAGAGGCTGATACGTTTGAGATTAATTGTAACTGGTGCAAATTTAGAGCATCTCAAATTCCCCATGTCTCTCTGGCTACGCGCCTGACCATTTCCTTAATTCTTTTATAGTTGTTGAAGCTGATACAGTCAATTGAGTACTAGAGAGGCACGAAATATAACTGAACTGGATAGTGACACTCGCGCTCGAAGCGGAGAGGTTACTCCAATGCCACCAGGCCATCTAACAATATTACGATTATCAGAGAGACATAGAGATAATGCGAGATACAAGATAATATAAATGAACTGTTATCTTGTTATTACACGTTATGCAATGTTATGGATTCTTGAGTTACAATCAAAGCGCAATGGAATGTGGACAATGTTGGTATGTAGATATGGAATGTAATAAACAAACATTTACAGGATTTGTCACAGATGGGATTGATCGTTAACTTGCTGTGTTATATTTTTTCTTAATTGTTTAATTTCTTTTCTTGCGACTCCTCACACATTTTCAACTCTAAATACGCCATCACAAGAGATTACGTTCTGTTTTTTATACAGTTTATTTTCTTTGTATTTCAGTTAAAAGGTAAACAGATAGCATGTAGAATGTAATGTTTAGCACAACTTGCACATTCAAACGCTCATATGATACTTACACCAAACTGATAAGGGTTGGTGTTAGCATGGGCCTTTAAATTACAGACACATGCATGATTACAAGGCACGCTAAAAAAAAGCTGCTCGTTTCGGAGAATTCAAGATGGCGTCGCTTACTTTCGCAACAACTCGCCCGCAAACAAAGGTGACGAATGAGGTATTCTAAAAAGGGAAATATCTCTTTACTTTTTTGAAGAACTTTATATTTTACAACTTATTAAAACATGGAAAAAGTTTCTTGATCGTTTCAAATTCGGAATGTTTGCTTATGAGGCAGACGTTCTAACCATTGCACGAGAGAGCCAGTTGGAAGCTGAGGTTGAAATAACTATATGATATATAATGCATTTTAAAATGCTGCGCACTGATTACAATATCTATACAATATACACTGAATTGTATGCTTGCTTGCTTTGTGTGACGATTCCAAAGTCTCTGGGTGGATTTTGCTGTAATTTAAACATAGGATAACAAACATACCATAGATGGGGGTGGGCTAAAA
>JAUUEB010473316.1:308-11492 GCA_032362205.1 Clione limacina | reverse complement strand
ATCTGGGAATAAACTTGAAACTCGCTAACAGTGATTACGTCAGTTAGTGGGGAAAACTTATTTTTAAGTTGTTATTATTGTTTTTATTGTTTTTGTTGTAATATATATGTCCCGTGATGACTTTTAAATTATTGGAAAATAAATTGTGAATAATTCCTGGCTGAGTTGTTATACCCAAATTTATGGCACGCGAGTTTGTTAAAAAAAATGACAATTCAATCGACTCATCGAATAGTTTGTTTAAGCTTGCTTGTTATTATTGACAAAAGTTGGCCTGTCGATTGAGCTATAAGTATATGAAAAATGCACCCTTACAAGGCTGTGTCTGAATTTTTTGACCATGGGACAAAATGACCTGGACCAAAAAAACATGTAGCGAATTACATTGGACAAAAAACAAGTTTTTGACTGTAGCCAGGCGCGTAGCCAGGATTTTAAAATGGGAGGGGGGACAAAATTTGAATGAAATCAAAAATGGGAAACAATGGCCGCGAAGCTGCCGAAATTTTCAAAATAAGTAAAAAAAATGGTGCAAGTCTAGAGCATTTTGGATCAAAATGGGGGGGGGGACCTTCCCCCATGCTGATCTTTCAACATCAACAACAACATAAATATGTTTAAATGTTCAACTTTGAAGCCTTTGATTTTTTTTAAATTTCATATCAAAACATGTATCCTATAACTTATGTTCTCAATTATACGTAGCTACGGGACTTCAAATTTGAGAAAGTTCTGGAATCTAACTGCGACATAGAACTTGGCCAAGTTTCTAAAAAATGTATTTAAGGAAAAATATTTGTATTATTAAATATACCCCAAAATTGAAAAGAGAAACTCAGGTAAAGACTATCACCCCAACCTAAATATCTCTTACTTTTATGTGTGTACAAGGATAAAAAGGATGGAATAAAAGCTTATTTAGATATTTGAATACGTGTACATTAAAGACATTTGTTAAGGTGTATTTAGTACTTTGTTTAACGTTGGCCTTTTGACATGTACAAATCTTTAAGCTGTTGGTATATCATACTGACTGAACTGACTGACTGAAAGGAAGTTTTCAAACATTTCTGCTCCTACTTCCCCCTATCTCTTTCCTCCAGAGAGTTCTATCTGATACCAAAGTTCTCAATCTCTGTAAGGAATTCTTGTTGACTTGTGTCTTGATCTTGTGTAGTCTAAGTGTTGGTTCTAGATCTTTTGTATTCATTGCTAACCAGGTCTGAGGGGGGCGTCCAACAAGTCTTTGAAGTGGCTCTGTGTAGAAATCAAGTGCTTTTTGAGCTGGGGTTTCAGGGTCTAAGCGCAGGATGTGTCAAAATAGTGCAAGGCGTCTTCTTTTGATCTTTTCGCTGATTGGTGTTTCCTTGGTTAGATGATATAATTTGGAGTTTTTGATGATTTTTGGATATCTAATGTTCAGGGCTACTCTCAGAAGTCTGCGGTGAAAAGCATCTAGTGATTCTTCCATCTTTTCAGTCAGGGTCCATGTCTCGGAATTATATAATAAAATTGGTTCCACATAGCATCTGAATAAGCGGATTTTGTGACTTGCACTGAGATGTCTGGACTTGAAGAAAATGTTGTTCCTTTTTATTGGGTCCCAGACTTTGGCCTTTCTAGATTTAATGTCACAAGTAGTGTCTAATTTAGTTCCAAGTAGTTTTATATTCTTGTATGATGGATCTGGGGCTTTGGTTTTAGGAGGTAGAAGCCAATCAAGCTCGGACCACAATTTTTTTTCTTTGGGGTCCTCTAGTGGAGGAGGAGGTGGAGGAGGAGGGGGTCTCTTGTCAGGTGCCTCGCCTTCTTCTGTCTTGGTCTCGTTTACATGTAAGTTATAATTCTGCAGTTTCACTGGTGTTTCTGTTTTTATGTCTTCTCTGTGCTTTTTTGAAGTTGACGCGAATGTCAAATCATCTGCGTAGAAGATGTCTAGATATGCCCTGAGGTCTTTGCTGATCTGCTCATTCGGCTTCTCTTCTAGCGCGCAGGCGAGATAGTAAATGAAGAGTACTGCCGACAGGCAGTCTCCCTGGCAAATTCCGACATATGTTTCGAAGCCTTCACCCTTCTCTCCATCTAGAGTTACAGTTAGGGTAGGCCTATTTGTCAAAATACTTAGAAGGTGAACTTCATCTGGTTGGAGCACTTTTTCTAATTCTTGTAGGAGCAGCTTACGGTTGACCGTGTCAAACGCCTTAGACATGTCAATAAGTAATATGTAGAGGTCGTAGTCTGTGCTGGTGATTGCTTTTTCTATAAGTAACTTCAGAGCTAGTACTTGCTCTGTTGTGCTTCTGCCCCTTTGATAAGCCGCTTGAGACTTTGGGATTCTAGAAGAGAGTCTATCCCAAATACGATTTAGTAGGGCGATTGTCAAAAGTTTTCTGAGAATACTGAGCAATATAATTGGACGTAGGTTGGCAGGAGGACCTTTAGGTTTACCGGGCTTGGGAATGGGAAGTAGTAGGCCGTGTGTGAGGGATGATGGGATGTCTCCAGTAGCTGCTGCATTGTTATAGATATCTGCTATCTTCTCGTGGATAACTGTTGGTGCGTGTTTGATATACTCTGCATGCAGGTCATCAGGTCCGCAGGCTTTCGTTGTTAAGCTTTTTGGCTAGGAGTTCAATTTCTTTGGCAATAAATTTGTTGGTCATTTTACATGGGGGAGCGTTCAAAAATTCTTCTTTCATGTTTGTAGGGGCAAGGGTTTCTTTAAAATATTCTTCGATCACTTTGATCTTGTCTTCAGTCGAGCCTGGGCAATTACCATCCTTGTCTTTAACTGTTAAAGTGGCTTTCTTGTTGTTTTTAGAGTTTTGAAGATTTCTAAGGGCATAAAAATACTTTGTGTTGTCATCCTTAATCATCTCTATCTGTTTAAGTTTCTGGTCTATTTCATTTTCCTCAATTTCTTTGATTTTTTTTATTGATTTTGCTCTTGATGTTCTTAGCCTCTGCTTTCATCTTAGCTCTCGCTTCTGGATTGTTGCAACCTTTCATGTTGTTGATCAGGTTATGCTTTCTGACTGTTAATACTTTTATTTCTTTATTTTCTGGTGATTTGGTGCTTTTATCCCTATTTCCTAAGGTCTCACGACCAGCTTCGAGGCATGTTCTTACTGTATCACACCACTTTTCTTCATTACTCACTTTTTCTCCCTCTTCATTATTGACTTTCTCTATTATATTCTGCTTGTATTTATCAGAGAATTCTTGATTTCTGAGTAGTTTGATGTTGGTCTTAGGGGTTATATCTTTCTTGGGTCTATTTAATTTGGAGAGTTGCAGTTTGAGGTTCATAATGACTAGGTTGTGTTCTGAAGTGGTTGCTAGGTTGCTGTAGCTTCTTGAATTTGTAACAAAATGGAGATATGGCTTGTTTATAATGACATAGTCTATCTGGTTTCTGACAGGATTGAGTCTCGTTTGTCCATTATAAAGGGGCGATAGGGGGCTGACCACGTAGTTCTCCTGGACATTTTATGTTGGAATAGGGTGTTCGTAAGGAATAGGTCATTTTCTGCACAGAAATGAATAAGATGTTGCCCGTTATTATTTGTTTTTTGACCTTTTGTGAAGTGGCATAGGACGTTGGGGTGGAGATCAGTACTGAAGTGGGTTTGGGCGTTAGCATCTAGTCCTAGGACAATTATTGAGTTTGATTTCTTTAAATTAAGGGCTTTGCGTAGATCATCATAGAAATCATCTCTTAGGTCAGTAGAGCTGTTGGCAAGGGTCTCGTGTGGGGCATATCCAGAAATGAATAAAAAGTCTTTGTTGTCTAGTTTAAAAGAAGCTCTGCAGACTCTAGCACTTATCTTTTTAAAAGTTGGTTTAAAATTCTCTCTAACTAAGATACCTGCACCGTGTTAGGTATATCCTTTCTCATTCACAAAATATCCGCTATATCCATTTTCCTTCTGTGTGTACTCCGGCTCCTTAAAATGGGTCTCTTGGACGGCTAGCACATCTATCTTGTATTTGTGTAGATCTTCTGTTACTGAAGATAGATTTAGAATGAGGGAGTCATCATTGTGGATGTTCTTTGTTAGTCCTCTTAAATTAAACGTTCCGAAATTAAGCATATTTCTTGGATAAAACTTTGATTCTGTGATCCTTTAAAAGTTGTATGTTGTGAAAGAGTAAAAACTTGGTAAAAGTATATAGTATCTGGGGGAAAGAGGTAAGAGATTTTAGGCTGATACAGGAACTCATAAATAGTAGCTGCTCCTGCGTCGCCAGTCGCAGGTCGCGAGCCTTGCCTTTTCAAAATGTTACCACGTGCTGCCATATGTGCGTTCATCTGTCGCTCATAGTGAAAGTAAAAGTCCTACTTTTGTGTTCGTCAGTTTGCTTATTGTTTATATAACGAAGGTTTTGATTATTTTTGGAAATGATAATAGTAATCGAACTAATGCGATATGACCACTTGTTCTGATAAACACAAGAAATATCACGCGGCGAGCCTCGTGATTTTCTTGTGTTTATCAGAACTCGTGAGACAAGCGGGCTGTATTCCTTATTTATTTTACATGATATCATAGTATCGTTTGTGTACTTTAAAATTCGCATTGAGGTATGTTGCACGTGTGTGTATTTTTGCTCTTTCTTATAAGTGCTTGAGAGCAGCACATGAATTATAGTGGTAGTTTTTGTCGTAGTGGTGGTGTTGGTGGAAGTGGCGGTTGTGGTATTAGCAATAATATATTTTGAAAGATTTGATGTGGAACGCGTTCAGCAGCTGGTTGCCAAGTAAAGCAGATACCGGTTAATGGAAACTGAGTCGGACTACTAACATATTATGAATTAACTTAATAAAGTTGGGGATCAGGGCCGTCTGAATTTGTTTCGAATTTCTCGATTATTCATAAAATCCTCGTTCAGTTTATTTTGACTTTAGTGTACTATATACAGATATTTAAAAATATATATTTGCCAATGTGTAATGAAATCAATCGTAGTTTTACATCTATACACTGGCGTCAAACTAGCAACAAAATAAGATAACAAGCAAATAATGTACTTATTAATTTTTTTGATTTTTGACTTGTCAATTAAGAACATAATTGATGATTTAGTTGTCATGAAACCAGCTTTTCTTTTATCTTTTAAGGGGTGATGCCATCGATTCCAACGTATCGTCAAGAGAGCCCTTTCTCCGAATTGGTGAAATAGATATGTGGGTCTACTCTGCCTTTCATCTACCGAAAATCAAGGTCTTCAGTGGAAGCGGTATCCGAGCAATGATGATCATACCAACTTTTTTAAAAACAACTGTGACGTCTTCTGTCAGCTTGTTTTGCCACGTGACGATAGACATTACGACAAAAATCTCCATCAAAGGTCATCTATCTTTTGCCGCTCCATTTTTTACAAATGAAGAGGAAGGGAATAACACATATTACGAGTGAGAAAGTTTTTTTTTAAAGTCTATGAATTCTTTTTTACATTTTCTGAAATCATTTCTTGCCACTTGTTATAAAACTTTGAGTCATTGCTATATTTGAATATGCTAATTGTTGTTTTTACCTCAACATATTTGTATTTATTTCAATATAATTGCTAAATGTTTGAGTTTTTTTTACATGTTTCTTTATTCCTATGGCATGCTGATGTAATGTTATTTATGTTTTAATATAAAGAAAACAATTATAGTTTATCAAGAGAATATATCACTTTGCCAACAAATTTCAAGAGAACTGACATTAACTTTATTGAAACCAAACTCATACAGGTCGTGCATTAATAGACAGATAATGAACACCTAAATCTTGTTTATTTTACATTTCCTGTGCGTACTTTTTATCTGGAGGTTAACCTTTTAGCTTCCTATCTCGTCGAGGAGAAGAAAGGCAGACATCGTTTTCTCTATTCTTGACTTGATATGTTTCTTTCCATTTATTACTATCTATCGCGCTGCCTAAATATATAATGAATTGTATTTCCTCCAGAACATTTCCGTCCGAAGTGCTTCGTTATCAGTTTGTCTCATATACACCAGAACAAATGTTACGGTTTCGTCAGATTGTTATATTGTTAGAATTAAATCTAGAATCATCTCATTAATTCAAAATGATGGTGTATATATTTCATCTTTGTAACTTGTTCATAAAAATATGCTTCAGAAAAACAACGGGTTTAAATAAGTTTTTAATGTTTAAAACTGTCTGTTCTGAACTTTCCAATGTCGATAAATTTGTTGCTTCGAGTTCCATGTTTTTTTTTAAATTTAATTTCTGGTGATTGCACATGGAGAAGACTTTGTATGGTGGACAAACGGGGCAGATGTATAGCGACTGATTGATATTTGTTGAACGGAGCATTTTGTGTTTGTCCTTTGTAAGAGTAAAGGAAAACCTTGGTCGGTTAGTTTGTCTTAAAATGGCATTTATGCTAGTACTATCATATTGGAACTTCACACGCTCATATGGAAGTGTTCAATAAAGGGATGTTAGTGATAGAATAATGTATACTATTGTAGGTATAATATATCTTGAAAACACGTGTTTACTGTTATGTTTAAAATTAAATTATTTATATACATATTTACGTAGAATCCTGTGAATATAGACTGCGATATATGATAACTCCATATTGTATTTAAGAAATGTTGATAATATACCATACTCTCGAGATATAAACAATACATTAATTATGGAATACCCTGTACATCACCTTTGACTTTCCATTGTGTATGTGAAGCCCTGTTGATTATGAGATCATGTCCAGTTCCTTAGTCTTTGCTTGGATCTAGTTTTGGTTTTGAGACAGAAGTGCCGTATCATTTGTAAATATGATGTCCTCCAATATGTCAGGAGTAGAGGGTTCATTGGATAGCATTCTTACGTCATGTTGTTGATTTTTCATCACTCTGCTGGTGGCCAATATTAAAAGAAATTGTGACAAAGGTTAACCTTGCATGGCTCCTGTCTGAACTACAAAACTGTCAACCAGTTGACCTTGATGAAGTGTTCTGTAGGTAAATCGTTCATACTATGTTCTTCCTGCTCTTACTACTTGTAGAATGATTCCATGTTGCCTCATGATCTTTCAACGAGTTGTCGTTCAACACTGTCAAATTCCTTTCCATAGTCAATAAAGTTGATGATATTTGGTGAATTCCAAGACTGTTCAACATTTATACTCAGGTTTGCATTCTAATCAGTAAAGATGCGTTTTTTCCGGAATCCTGCCTGCTCGTCCCGCGATTTACTTATCTGATTATCTCCAGAAGGATCCAGTTGAAAACTGTTTCTGCAATAGAGGGCAATATACCACAATTTATTGGTATGTTTGATCTTGCCGGTGGTGTGTCAGGTAGGTAGATTGAGGGGGTCTATAAAGTAAACTTTAAAAATATTCTGCCAAGCTTACATCTAGCCAATGCTATTCATCATACTGATCGATAATTGTGTATCATTCAAGCTTATAATTCCATATCACATTCAACTCTGATGTATTATAAAGTGGTTGCCTGCTTTTTAAGATAAGTATTATATTATTAACATTGATTAAATTTTGACAAACTAATTTTATATATATATAAATATAACATTACTATTGATATAATATTAATTTGATAGTCATATCATAAAGGTCAATACAAGAACTCAATAGTATTAAGTACAAATATGGACTTTTATGCTATGAGTATCATATTAATGTTTAATACACGATATCAATAGTAATGTAATATTAATATTTAAATAATATGTGTCTTGATTGCAGCAGCTACCAGGCACATATAGAAATGTATATACAAATATATATAGATATATTATGCATATTTTACTCCTGGTTTTTATATACACAATTGAATTCATAGCCAGCTTAATAATATATTCATAGTAGAAATAATATTTGTCTCAGTAGTTTAGTTCAGGTGTGGGGATCGGTGCTGTCATTGTGCTTTTCACCCGACGACCATTGGTTCTGCTTGTTGTGGATTGTGAAAGGTTGTATACCTTACCTCCGCCCCTCCCTTCTCCTGAGTTATTTTCTTGTGGTGGATCGAATACCCTTTTTTCGCGGCTTTCTGTTTGTCTAGAGATGCTGTTTCTGCCGCTTGATATTTTAACTGATTGTTTGTAAAAAATAAAATTCATGAAATCACCCTCAATCATGCTACGCAAAACTTTTAATTTTTTTTTAATTTTGTCGTTTTATGTAATAAAATTAATATGTTTTTCTTATTTTCTTCGTAGATATTGGAATGTCAGTTACGCCACCGGGTTTCTACAGTGTCCCTTGAATGGGTCTCAACCAAAGACTGTGTCGTTCTCAATAAATCGTAATGGCAAGAGGACGAAAGATCTTGACATACACTATACTGCCCAAAAACTAGTAAGATTGTATGCTTTGGTTTGGTCATGGTTCATTAATTTGTATGATGTTATTGCTTTAGTTGTTGATGCTGTTTTTATTTCCATTCTTTATTTCCATTATTTCTGTGCTATTATGAAACTGTCAGCTAATATGATTAAATTATTTTCTGTGTTCGCTTTTAGCTAGAATGAAGAAAACTTTGTTTGTTGACTGGATTTTGCGTTGTTGAATTGTTTTCCACACTCAAGCTGTGCTTGATACTTGAGTGCTCACTTCACCCAGAGTTCAACCATTATATTTAGTAGGTAGGTCGTTAAAATTTTGATTAATATCCGGGATGGTGTCTTTACCGTCTACTCGCTTTTATTTCCCTCAACTAGTGAATTTATACCGTGCATAACGTTATCTTCGGCACATGATAGAACTAATAGTACGCTTGCTTGTTGTCTAAAAACATAAGAACATTTCATTTAATGACTGAAGCATGACACATGGAACTAGAAACATGAATACTCAGATAGAGTACAAACCCGAAATCGAGTAAAATAAAAATAAAAATATTTCCATATTTTACCGTGTAAGCATTACTTAAAATAAAACTTTATCAAAATGTTTATTGAAAAAGATTGTGAAAGTTAAATTCCTGCTTGGATTGAAATCAATAATACGCTTTCATTAAGGATCGTGTGTTGCTGCAGGGCGCACTGTCCTGCACGATAACATTATGCACTATTGGATCCTCACGCGCGGAGAAGAAGAAACCTGCCGATGAGTTTTCTCTATGTAATCTCTTTTAATTAGTTTTGATTCCATAACTATGTTAATTGTTAACGGATATTGCTGGAATTAAATAGGCTTCTTTGTCGAGTTGAATTACAACATCGTACGCAATTTGAAGTCAATCAGTTGTATCTGTCTTGAGTTATCGGGGGCACAGACAGACATACACACACACAAACACGTATCGTCGCATACCCAAGAACCAATTCTTGGTTTCGGGAACAACAGAAAAGCAAATTGTATGTTGATTGAGAGGTAAGGAGACACTGATTATGATGACACAGACTTCCGTCTCGCAAATATGTTTTTAGATGCATTTCAATACGGACAATGCGGTTTGTGGTCAATTTGTTGATATCTTGTCAACATTTAATAATTTTTATCAGAGCAATGTTTGTAAAAAATCAGCAAAGTTTTTGTTTTTGGTGTCAGATATTTTACATCTGATGCTGAAAAACCAGACAGCCAAAATTTAACACATGTCAATGCCATATATTTTTGTCATCGGAGTTTTTGTGTTCCTTCAAAGCCCTTTACAAAAGCTGCTGACTCAGCATTTCTACCTGGCATATTTTATTTTTTTATTTACAAAATAATGTCATATGTAAAACAAATCTAATGACGAAGTTTCAAGAGTTTCTTCTACTTTTAGTGAAGGTTTGAGGAAATAGACAAAAATGAAAAGTGTTTTGCGTAACATCTGCCACTTAGCAATTAATATATGTTTAGAACCCGATGAAAAGACAAATAAACCAAAGACAATCGAAGGTATTCAGATTAAAATCAAATCGCAGACGCCCATTTCCAATGTTTTGATTAACACCCTATGCAAACAAATCAACCCTGAGCAGATGTTCTATCCGTAAAAGACATATTTTGACCAAAATGATTGATAGGAAAAAGACAAAGACGGATATGACGTCATGACTTCCTGATTTAGTCTGACACTGGCGTATTTCATAGTGAATAAAGTTCACGGTTGAAGTTCAAGTGAAGTAAAGAGTTATGTAAAAAAAAGTTGGTCCAGGTACTAGGCGTTTTTTTCTATAATCGCTTTTTAATCAAATAATCCCTTTCATACAAACACACTGACTATATTACTACGTGTATGTATATAAGTCAATACGTCCGCTTTATCATCAGCTTGAATTTAGTAACTCTCCGTCAACTGATTTAGCAATGCGTCATTGACTGTTTGTATACGCGGGTCTTTGATAACATTTGGTGCTTCTGTATAGTTATACGTTGGCAATTTTCACGCCTTCAACAAGTACTCTGGCATGTCGACTACATGCGTACGGATAATTAAAACAGGGATTTGTGTATCTCTTGTTTCGGTTCTCATTTGTCAGTTTTCCTTCATTCAATTTCATATTACCATAGAATCTCCAACGTGCCAAACTGGCACATATTACGATTTATGTTTTATCTTACAAGGTCAATAGAAAAAGACGTGTGACTATGCGTACCATAGATTGTGGATCTCAACAAATACAATATACTAAATGTATCTCTGTTTTAAAATCACACGACTTTCGCCACAGTTTTAATTAATAATTTAGTCTGTTGCCGACTGCAATTCAGTTAAATAAAAACTAGCAATAAATTCATTTTGAGTTGCCTCTATTTCTATTGAAAAAGTTTAAACCCCGTAAATGTATTCGAGTTTAACACTAGATTTCTTCGATTTTCCATTAGGCATTAGATCAAACTGTCAAGTTTAGACGAACACAGATTGTGAGCAACAAAAACATCAAACGTTAAATGCATTTTCTATACAAAAGTCAACTATGCTAATGTTGTTAAAGTGATCAAACGAAGCACGACTGGGATTTGTCTAATTCCATGTAAAGGCTGTAAGTAGAATCTGACGAAAATAAATCGAATTCTGGCAGTGTGAGAATAAGACAGGATAGGGAATAGGGAAGGACTTGCGCCTTGTCTGGTGAAACTCCCGTTAGAGTAAATTGATGTACTGTATTGATATTGACTGCACTGATTCAATTTGTCTGAGTCTATAAATACATAAACGATGTTTGTCTTCGTCCGTCAGCTTTCGTCTTTAATACA
>JAUUEB010473305.1:0-11494 GCA_032362205.1 Clione limacina | reverse complement strand
GAAAATCCCTGAAAAGTCCTTGAAAAGTCCTTAAAAAGTCCTTGAATTTGGTCAGAGGTTTTGGGCAGGAACCCTGTTAAAAAAACATGTTATTGAAGTTTTACTGTTACAATCATCAATAAAAACACACATTATACAATGAAATCTTAGGTCTTAAAAGTAAATGAATGGTTTCTTACTTTGTATCCAAAATAATTGATTACTAAACTAAAGTTAGCTTAATATTATATGTTTAGCTCTCTTTCAACTGTTTGATGACGTGAAAAATAAAATCACATCACCCAATATCAATTGTGTGTACTAACTACTAACCCAATCAACATAGCTAGTCATACATTTTTTTGGGTCAAAACAAATTTCAGGGTGGCAAAGCTTGATATTTGCATTTCAGAAGATGTTGTGGTTTTATTATTGATGAACTAGGATCTCAGGATACTTCTCTTTGTTCTTTTTCAGATTCTTGCCCATCATATTTACTTGGCAGCACCAGCTTTGGAGACAACATTGATGATGAGTGGTTTATTGTGTCATTATTGTATGAGATTACAAGAGAGTTCTCTGGCTCTGTAGTCAGGTAATCAAACAATAATGGTTTTTTTATGTCTTTACATGAGGGTGTTAAGAATTATGATAATAATAATTTTTTTTCTTGCAGTCAATACCATGTTAGACTTTCATCTATAAGATAAAACTTTTCAGGATTGACAACTTTCCATATATTGTTTATATAACATTTATATGATAGTAAATTCAAAAGTACATTTTTATAATGAAATGGATCTGCTATAAAAAGTATTTTCTTTTTATTTGTAAGTCAGTGGCTTAAAGAATAGAATACTTATGGAAAGTGGAAAATAATTGCTTTATGTAAGATATTGTTAAATATATTTGAGAAAATATAATAAAAATACATCAGGTCTGCCACTTTTCAGCTTATTTTATCATTTATGTCTATTTTTCAGCGTCACACTGATTTTTGCTCAGAAATTTCCGCCTCGATTGCACCGTTGCATTGGTTTCGTAAAAATTGATAAATTTTCAGAGAAACCGCAACTAAAATGCATTTCTCTTTAATGTGGATCGCATTATAATCTCTTTGGACGCTTCTCTAACTTTCACAAAGATTACAGGGTTCCTTTCTTCCTCCAAGATAGCCCTCGTCCTTGTGAGATAGCCCTTGTGGGGCCCTAGCCCTCGCGAGATAGACCCTGGAGCAGCTAAACATAAAAAAATACATTTCTGTAATTAAATGAAAATCGCTTTCATGAATTTTGAATACCCCAATCTTCTGTTTTCCATACACTTATGACACTGCGCGTAGAAGAACATCTCCCCTTTTATTTGAAACCAACTTCAAAATCAGTTGATATTTGACCAAGATTTGGTCAATTTAGAATATCTACCCCTTCAAATCTGCTATTTCCTCCGAAATCACCTGGAATCTGGGTTCATGAGTTTAACAGACGTCAATCTTTCTTTTCCATAAGTTAATAGCTCTGTTGCATAGAAAAACATCTCCTCTTTCATTTGAGACCAACTTAATAAAAATCTGTTAATAATTGATCAAGATATGGTCATTTTAGTTCACCTACCCCTTAAAATTTGCTATTTTTTGTAAATCCCAAGTAATTCACTTTCATGAGTTATTAAGACATCAATCTTCAGGTTTTCCATACATTTATGACACTGTCGCATAGAAGAACATCTCACCTTTCATTTGAAATAGGTTAATAATTGACCAAGATATGGTCATTTTAGTACATCTACCCCTTAAAATTTGCTATTTTTCGGAAATCCTTGGGAATTCCTTTTCATAAGTTTTGAAGGTGACAATCATCCATTTTCCATACATTTATGGCACTCTTGCGTAGAAGAACATCTCCCCTTTTATTTGAAACCAACTTTATTGAAATTGGTTTATAATCGACCAAGATATGGTCATTTTAGTACATCTACCCCTTAAAATTTGCTACTTTTTTTTAAATCCCCAGGAATTCATTTTCATGAGTTTTTAAAACGTGAATCTTCTATATTCAATATATTTATGACATATTTGCGTAGAAGAACATCTCTTTTGTGGCCAAATTATCAAAATCTGGAAATGGTTTTCATGAGTTTTGAAGATGTCAATCTTCCTTTTCCATACATTTACGACACTGTGATATAGAGGGAGATCTCCCCTTTCATTTGAGACCAACTTTATTAAAATAGGTTGATAATTTAGCACACCTACCTCTTAAACGACCTTTTGAAAAAAAGCTTTTAAAGATACAATTTCCTTACCAACAAGATACTTCTTACACTTATATTTTGATGAAATTTTGCATATAACCTTATCTACTGGTAATTGATCAAGATGAGGTAGGGGACATTTTTTAATTGGGTCCCCTAATCAACATTTTAAGTTGGAAATACAGTTAGGGGTTAGGTGGCTCATATAATACAACTATTTAGTAAAATATCTTAGATAACAGCTTATTATTCATGAATGTCGAATTTCATCTAAGTTTCATAATTTCAGGCTGAGCACCCAAAATAGCTTCCTCCTGACATCTTCAATGTGATGTTTTCAAAGTTATTGGAATTTCATTTCTATGGTGTTATGGCAATGGATTACCAACCTGGAATTTCTTGTTAGGATAGAGTATCTGTATTTATACTTTTAGCCTTTATTCAAGGACTTGACTTTTAAGGTATATGCATGGCTAAAATGGGCTGTTTAAGGTATCTAATTTGTTAAATATGACAAATTTTACGGGGGCTTCGCTCCATGGGCCCCCACCAGGACATTGTCCCTGGACCCTACAAGGGGCCTGAGCTGCCCCCTTGACCCCTCGCTGCTGTTTGTTAAAATCAGCCTTTTTTGTCAAGGGCTGGTGGCAGCCCTGATACATTGCGTGGTTATATATCTCATAGATTGTTTACATTTATGTAGTAGACCTGCTTCTTGGTTTTGATTGTAAGAAATGATTGATGCTTATTCCAATGTCAGGAAAATAAGAGATTTTTCTTCTATTTATATTCATGAGATGGTTATTGTTTGAACAAGGCTCTAACTTCATTTTTAAATTTTTGTATACTTCACAAATCAGAGTCAATGACAACGATGAAGAATTTTTGCTGATTGAAGCTGCTGAAGCACTGCCAAAGTGGCTGGATCCTGAAGCAGCTGAAAATAGAGTATGTTTGTTTCTAAAAACTTGTATGTAAATCCAATTCTAAAAGATACTAAGAAGTGTATTAATTAAAAGCATAAAAATCATGTAAAAATGATATCAAACGAAACAAAATATTCAAATGATTAATCAATTGACAATGTTTCAAACATACACTTTATTTAGAAATTGTTTTGAATTCAAATGTTTGGACAAAAAAAAGGATAATACTGGAAATTGAACCACATGCCTTCAGTCCTTTGTTCCAGCATTTCACCACTTAGCTATTTTGGTACCTGATAAAGCCACAAAGTGACTGGGCCATTTACTAACACTCGTCATCATGTCTTTATTTCTTACCTATTGCCTGTCTTTGTATTGGCCAATCATTTTGTTATTTTTATTAAAATTTAAAAAGAAAATATACATAAAATGAATAGTTAAGAAAAAGATATATTTTGTAGTTCTGTATCGGCAATTCATTATGTTCGACCCCTTGAAAATGGCAGCAATTGGTTTTAAACCTTGTGCTTCAACAATCATTTTTTAATTATTATCTTGTATACATGTAATCTGTGTTTGTTTTTGTGACAATAAACTTGACATAATGTTTTTCCACAAATTTGAGACACTTTGCTTCCTTAATAACAGTGTTTAAATGTGTTTTGTTTACTAAAACAAACATGTACTAAATATTCTAAAAATCTGGTCTACAATTATTCTTAGATATTCAATTATAATGTTCAAGCAGTATGCATTTAACCTAATTTATAATTTTCTTCTGATATCCTCCAAATGTTCAGGTCTATGTCTACAATGGGGACTTGCACGTGATACCAATCCCACAATCGTCTGAGGATTCACAGAAGTTCCCCCTATTTACCCCTACCCCAGTTGAAGCAGTCACTTGTATACGTGATTGTACACGAGACACTCGTTGTAGTCAGACCATACAGAACTACATCAATAAAAGACTGTCTGGGTAAGGTCTGATTTAAGTCTTTAAGATTTATATTGTTCTTGATTCCATGTATTTGAAAAGTGAGGTAGATATAATATAAGCTACAAATCTTACTTAACATTTTAAACTTCACAGATCGCTTCATCCTATGGGGGCACAACTATTTAGTTGTTTAGATGCTGGACTAATTATCAATTGAAGTCAAGGGTTTTATCTTGGTGTTAAATTGTAAATGTAAAAAAGTTAAGTTACCATCTGCATCGAGTCATACAGTAGTGTAAGTGCTTACTGCACATGCAAAAATAATTTGATATAAATGAATAAACTAAATATGAACCCTCAATAAATATTAGCTTCTATATGTAAGTTTGTAGGAAGATTAGCCAAAAAAGGCAAAATTATAAGGACAAATTCTTTGCTAACAGCATGTCATTCTAGAAGTATAAAGATTCCTTCTGAAGACAGATTGGGACCAATGCAATGTTTGGGCAAAGGGAAGCACAAAGGGTTAAAACATTTATACGTAAACCAGTAATGTTAAATCACTTAGGTAAGCAAAGTTGACTTTCTGCAAGCTGATAGCGAAGGAGATAAACAGAGGTCACTATGTTATCGTGATCTGTTTATTAGCTGTTACCTAAATGACATGCCATTTATTTATATGTTAAATGTTTCAAATACTTTTTTATCTTATTTCAGGCTCCCTAGAAAAGTGTCAGAAAATGTTCACCGTGTCAACTGTTGGCTTCCTACGTCACTTGCTGTTATGCTGTCAGAACACCCAGGTTTAGTGTCTTCTGGTGTACGCAGCTTTTACTATCGTGATCCTTTAGAACTAAAGGTACTAAACTAACATGTCTTTTTATTTGTGTGTCTGCTACGGTTAAATAAGTGTTAAGAATTCTATATCTTTTCTGTCTACCATCTTATTTCCTTCCTTACTTGATAGTCACAATACAATAAGCACCAAACTCTGTGTAAGTGATTTCCTTTTTTCTTCAAACTCGCTCTCTTTTTCCTTCCTGGACTTTCCAAAATTCCTTATTTTCTCCTGTCCATTTTGGATGGGCAAATTACATTTGATCTACTTAGGATATTTGTTACTGCTTTACAGGAACATGCTTATAAACACTTTGTTGCTTCCCTTTGATCAAAAGGCAGCCATTATCTAATACAAACAGTACTCTGTTTTGTCTGTCAGCTCATCTGAAGCCAATTTGATGGATTAACTGATTTTCAATATTCAGACTTATAGTTGAGATAAAACATTTAAATTTGTTTTTTTGCTTACCCTTTCTTTGATTTCAACCAACTAGGATCTATATGCACAATGTTATCATTAGACAACTGTTTTCACTATCAGTCTTAATTTAAGAGTTCCTTCTGAAGATGTATAGTGGCCACTACTGGGCGGAGGGAAGCACTCAAAACTTTAACTTAAAACATGGGTGTGTAAAGCAGTTTTATAACGCAAACATCAGTCTACTCACAAGCAAGTTAACTTCCTTTGAGCTATAAGAGAAAAATGAAAAAACATCTCACAAGACCTTTATTTCATGCTGTCTCTGATTTGATTAGGTACTAGATTATTCTCACCTACCAAGTATATTGTGCTCATACATGCACAAATTGTTTAAAGTAGATGTTTTTGTTATTGATCAAGCAAGTAAACTTTATTAGTGTCTGGCTGCAGAGGAAGAAGTTGGCTTCTTAGACTCTGATTCATAGTATGAAATAATGTTTTTTTTAAGAAAATGAATGCTCCATTTGATGTTGAGAATCGTGTGTATAGAGATATAGAAGGAAAAATGTCAAAGAGAATTATTAAGTCAAAGTGCAGTTATGTTTAGAATTATTTTCTTTTCTCTCAAATCTACATTGAAAGTAATTCAGTTCTTTTTGTATGACTTTTGTATTCTTTTCTTTCAAATCTACACTAAAAGTAAAGTTTTTAAATTTGTTTTTTCATGTACAAAATAATATAAATCTAGATAAGCTTTTGTGTAAAATGTTTATTATACTGTAAAGAATATAAAGAGGGATACTCTTTGCTTTAAAAGAAACAGGTTTCACATAGATATTGAAAATATTGTTATAGTTGTTCATCTGTAAAATGTTACCACAATATCAAACATGCTTTAGTATTTATTGATTGACATGTTTGAATTGAAACATTGCAATTTTGATTCTCTCTGTTTAGGCTTGTAGGCCTATGAAAAGATTCAAACCAGATGACTTGGTAAGGACGAGAGTGACCATGACTCGCTGTCTGTACGCTCAACTTGTTCAACAAAACTTTGCGCCAGACAGATGCAGTGGCTGGATAGTTATAGCACCTTCCAATCCTAAGTTCTTAGAGAGGGACATTGGCATGAAATTGGTATGTCTTCTTTTAATAATACAGCCTATGTCTAACAATTTGTCTGTTGAACAAGCATAAACTGTAAGGATGTGGATACTAATACAGTCTTTTAAGAAGTCATGACTATTATGTAAGGAAAAGAAATACAAAATGATTTAAGGGTAAATTTAGTAAAGTAGAGTCCGTTTATAGCAAAATCATTTGGTCAAGTTCTATTTTTCTTGAAGACAGAATTTTGTTGGCGTTATTTTATAACTATTGTAAGAAATATATTGGGTTTGGGCATAGGGAATATACCTACTAACATCAGCATGGATTAATTTATTTCAAGGTTTTTCCCCCTAGTAATACAACTGTAAAATTCAGCATTTAAGTCTTCTTGTTGTCCTTTTGCCCCTTTATAAGTCCTTTTTGGTGATATTATAGGCCCACTTTATTTGTATTTTTTTTTTTATTGAAACCCAATTCTACTGTTGTGTCATAAACTAGCTGTTCTGCCTAAAGCCTAATTGAGGGTTGTTGTCTGTCAGTTCTTAAGATGGTATTGAATTTTTTTTTTGAATTTCCATACAAAAAATAGAATTTTAGAAATTGGTTCCTGAAAGCACTAACTTCTCAAAGAAAACAATTAAAGTAGCCTCAGGGTGATGATCGGGATTATTGTCTAGCTACTTGTTACTTTGATGATCCTGTTGTCTGAGGAATGAAGATTTGTTTTTAGTTAATTGTTGATCATATTCATCATCTCCCCCCCCCCCCACTTGTGAAGCCAGATTGTGGCTGTTGTTTGAGAGAAAGGAAGCAAGAACAGTCGTCTTGGTTTGCTCTTGACCAAGTTAACTAAGTCCTAGTAAACAGTGCAAACAAACAAAATGAAACAAACCACTCCTCCCACCCGACCAGCATTGTGGCTTTTTGTCTGATAATTACCAGTCATTTCACCCCCTTTAAGTACAAGGTTTGGCTGAAGTGAAAGTCAGACAACATTGTATAGTCACTTCTCTTTATATAGCCTTTGTGTTTTTTCATAATTGTTCCAATATTGTGTCATATGGACATAGTTTTGTTGGTCTCATTGTTGTCAATTAACTGTATTACTTATTTTTTAAATAGCTTTCTCATTTCTGCTGCAATCTTGTTATTTTATCTTTTTCTGATAAAACCAGGCCCATGGTTTTGAGATTCTGTGTGCCAGGTACAAAGATGTAGACTGTACACCTATCAATGGGGAGCTTGTGGCTGACTCAGATGTGAGATGGCAGCAGTTTAAGAAATCACTGACTGGTCAAGGTTACTTTAAGGTCAGTACATTCATTAACAGCTTAGCTTTTCATGAAGATGAAGATTATTGACACACAAATAATAATATATGACATTAATATAGCGCAATTCCATTACTGCTCAGAACGGTTCACATAATTATTACCTAGACGGGCAGGATGGAGACAAAGCCATTTGCTACAACAGAGATGCACATGTACATACAGCGTATACAAGGAATCTGCTCATTAGTTGACTACCTTAGTAAACTTAAAAAGCCTGTAAATCAGGTAACTGTTTATATTGCTGAGTGGACAGGTAGAACACAATAGCAAATTTTTCACCTTGAAAATGTTATTGCGTTGCAGAGGTTGAACCCACAATGCTTTAAGATGACCGGCTCTTAACTCTTGTGCCCTAGCCATTTGGCTATCACGCTCACACTCATTGTCATCTAGTTTCTCAATCATGAGTTAAAACTCTAATGGCTATGATTTTGTACAAAAACAAGGAGGGAGATTGATTAAGATACAATAAGACTGCATTTTTGGTTTATGATGGTGAAAGGTGAATATTGACAGCTGATTTGAAAAAAAGTTGTAGCTCTCAGGAAAACTATGTCTTGGTGAACTAGTTCCACATAGCTGCAGCTTTGGGGAAGAAGCTGTTACCTTGAAATCACAACAGATTCTAGGAAGCTGTATGAAAAGAGGATGATTAGGTTCTTTTAAGGAGCCAATGTAAGTTCTGACTGAGAATAATTGAAGAGGTGTTACCATTGTATAGCGAGTGTAAGTGTTTAGTGTCCTTAGCAACACATGAAGGTCATAGGAAAGGTCCAGTGGAGAGTGGCAGCAAACCACTGTATGGAGTTCTCTGAACTCATGCTGTGTAAGTACCAGTAGAAAAGTCAGATAGTTGCAGCATTGCGTCAGTGATACAGACTGAGCATCGATTTCTTTAGCTGGTCACATTTGCATGCATTGCAAGCATTTCTCTCTCTTAAACAGACTATTTGAGACTGAGGCGACACAACATAAACATCTACTAGTAACGAGCATTTCTGAAAGTACCTTTAGTTAAATTACATGTGTTTTGGTGACATAGGTGGGAGAAGTTATTCCTGTCAATAAAGGCAGCTTCAAATTCTGGTGTGAACCATTTTGGCTGTTTGAAGGATGGTTTATCTTTTCTATCTACAACTGCTCAACTGTGTTAATATTATTTGAGATATGCTACTGAAGTCTGTATAGGGTGTGGCTATCATATGGGTCACCAGACATGGGTACGAAGACTGTTTTCAAAGACTGGCTTCGTCTTTTTTTGGAAGAGAGGCTTTTGCTTTGTCATATTTCCCAAAATCCTTGATTTTTTTCATTAAATGGGTGTTTTTCTTACTCCAAATCCATTCAAAAGTGTTAAAAGGTTAACTAGACACTGTTTACAAGGTACACAACACTTTGTTTTACTGAAATAGGATGATTAAACCTCTTTATAGAGTTTTATAAAAACGAGGGCTTCGGATCAGTGTTATTTTTAAAGCCAGCTTCTTGATGTTTTGAGATGAAGGCTTTGTGATGTGCCAGGGCTTTGGCTTCGTACCCATGTCTGTGGGTCACTGGAGTTGTATCCTGCAGTATAATGGGCAGATCAGGCAAAGTAAAGTGTGCATGGACGTAACTTTAATATATAATACTTTAAATTCTTGTACCCAAGCACTTAATATTTATATATGAATAGTATGCATCCTGGGATGTAGCAATGTTTTAATTTGTGTGTGGGTTGTGTCAAGATCTCTGCTGTAAAAATAAACAAAAACTCAATGTATACTTTATTTCTGCAGGGTGAGATTGAAGGTTCCAAGCTTTACCAGCAGCTAATAAAAGAAGCAAAACATTTCTTCTCGTCACAGGTCAAAGATGATGAAATGTGAGTGCCTTATTTTGTTTGTTCATTTCATTGTTTCGGTTCCTTCACTAGCAGCTTGAAGAAAGTCAACTTTGATTAGTTTAGTTGACTGATTTTTGTAAGCAAACAGCTTCACACACTCCTGTTATATTAAGACTGCTTGAGCGTCAGTTGACTAGAATGCCTGTTTCAGTATTGTCTGAAGCCTGGCATTTAGAAATTTGTGGTGAGTCTAGTTTGCCTAGTGTCAGTATACTGTGACTGGGTAGGATATGCAAGTAGTGTTTCACCTTACATCTTCTATGAGGCAGCACACAAAACTATCTGAGTAGCACTGTTTCTGAAATAACCTTCCATGTGTTGATAATGACGTTGAACTCCCAACAAAATTAAGTTGCTCTTATGTTTAGACTGCTGCATGGGTGATAGCATGCTAAAATGGCTATTTAACAAGGTAGGTATCAGAGATGGACTATCAGAGTTTGCACAGACATAACATCTTATTTTTGTATGAATACCATAAGCAAATGAAATAAAGAAAGCACATTATGTTCCCAATGTTGTTGTTTGGTTTTGGAATCAAGAATTTCCAGATTGTAAAATTAAATAATATACACAAGAACAAAACTTCAGTAGCACAGATTGCAGAGACACATTGTCAAAAGTTGTAGACATGAAATATTTCTAAATCTGTTTTTTGTTCAGTTTTGACTCTGAGAGTATTGGGCAGCAAGTGTTGAGACACATCAAGGACATGGAGACAAAGTTTGACGAGTTTCGACGCACGCAAAGAAGTTTGCCTCCTTCTGATGGTTTGTGGATTTTCTTGTCTTCATTCTTAAAATCTACTTGAACTTGTCATACCTATATCAAGTATAGTAAATGTGGGTCTTAACATTGATTTATAAGTCAATATGCTATGCCTTGAATCTAGACAAAATCACAAGAAGGCAGTGAGAAAGTCATAAAACACATATTACCATGAATGACATTGTTTGGTATGACATATTTATTAAAAGTCTCCATAACAGAGAGGTTGAAGACACATATGCAATATTCTTACCTACCGTAAATTTCCATAGATTGTGCTATTCCATAATGATTGCGACCCCCTACTTTGTGTGCTAAAAAGGTGACTATAACCAATCTCTCAGAGATAATGCAACTTACCTTCTCTACTTCGGACATATATCAAAAAGTGTAGGAGATTAATTTGACGGTAACAAACTGACAAAAAAAGATTAGGTGACAACAATTAAGACTTTAGTAAATGAACGGCAGCTAATACAGACTCTTATCTCAATATCTATAGTCCATGTGAACAGTCCTGAGCTTGTCTTTAAATAATCTTCTGGCAGCTAGATATAAAGTAACACAGTATCACCTTAACAATTATTTCACCACGCAACCATTGATCACACACAAAAAAGTTGGAAGTAAGAGGTCTTTTATTTGATGTCTTTGGATTATAACATAATGGCGGACATAATGGCAAACGCTGTGTAATCAAACTTACCATACATCGTAAAGTCATTTTCCTCACCTTTTACAAGTTATCTGTTTGGTTATTTAAGTAAAGTCTGACTACTGACTTTGGTTATGCATTTTACAATAATGAAAAATTCACACTTTCAAAGAAAATTTATGGTAACTGGAATCAGAAACCCTTTTCCCTCAAAATGGAGCAGATTATCAAACTTCAAACTAGAAAAATTAAAAAAGAACATATAGCAAAAAATTCAATAAGGGATATAACTCTGTCAACAACAAAAACATTTATAGAAGGTCACTAGCAGAGCCTCTGCGCAAGATCCTACGTCCAACTGTTTGTTCACTATGTGAAAGACA
>JAUUEB010473304.1:0-10301 GCA_032362205.1 Clione limacina | reverse complement strand
CAAGCCAGACAAAATTGTGTTTCCTAAAAATTTGGTTAAAGCAAGTTTGACTTTCGAAAAATACAATCATTTTCTAAATGAAATCAATTTTTCCAGTGGCTCGTCAAATGAAGACAATCAACTACCAGCTATCATCACAGAAGTGTCTTGAAGAGGGATGGACACTCAGGGCCCCTAGTCCACTTGACCTTGATGACCTAGACAATGAGGTATTTGTACCAGAGCCTCTACACCCAGCTATGATTGCCACTGGAAAGGTTTGTTGTTTTTAAAGCTGTAATACTGTCACTGTGGTTTCTTGTGAATATCAGAGGCCAAATAAAGAAAAAAATTGTAATAAAACAGTTAAATATTGCAAATACAAATATGCATAAGATAATTAAATTACAGATCCACTGTATTACAACATATTGAACGTCCTGAATGTTAACTCAATATCTCTATACTTAAGACTGATGACCCAATAAGAAAGGCAGGTTTAAAAATGAAATATCAGAAATGACCATGTCTTTTCTCATTTATACAACATATTGATTACTAATCCGGGATAGTGGACAATGCTGAATATATTGCATTTAGAGAATTAGAAAATATTAATTTTAGTATAGTTAAGTTTTACTCGTCTTTTTCTATGACCTACCAAAATATCTATTGTGTGGATATTGGTTAAGAATGCAGTTCATGCATGCAATATGTTTGTGTACTAGTTTACCAAATTTCATAATATTTCATTTGTGTATTGTAGACAAAGCGCATCAGCGCGGAAACAATTGTAGCCAGGTAAGGCAATTTTTCTACTGTTTGTGTATTGTATGGAAATCTACAGTTTGGTGAGGTGTTTTAAGCCACCATATATATAAATTTTAATGTTCAATAACATCCATTCTGAAAATGTTACAATTTCTTATGTCAAAACAAGTGCCCTTCTAAGTATTACTTTCATATCAACATGCTTTTTAATTCATATACAATACAACAGCTATTAGTTTTCTCTACAATGCTTTTCTGTTCTTTGACAGCTTCAAGACAGGAAGTTGATAGAGAAATTCTATCCTGATGGCAGCAAGTTTGTCACAATTTTCCCAGATGGAACAGGAAATGTTTTGTATCCTTTTGCTATGAACATTCTTTTTGTTCATTTTATCAGGAATATGTTATATTTATAGTGGTTGCCATTTATTACTGTAATTTTTTACACAAAGCATGATTATTTAAAGCAGTTAGCTAATGCAAGAATCAGTCAACAAACAAAAGTTTTGTGAGCTTTTAGTTTGAATTATAATGAACAAACGACACAACAAATCACACTGTGATGAAGTCTCTTAATGTTGGAATAAACACTGTTATAAATATATTCTACATAAACACACTTCCTTGACCAATGTCCAGCTACCCATCTGGTCGAATGGCTATTGTCATCATCAGTGTCTCCCTGGGTCAGTACACATATGTTGTACAAGATGACAATAACGACCCAGAGATACTCGCTGTCTTTGATCCTAATGGATATGGATCTTGTTATTTTGCTAATGGAAAAGTCAGGTAAGCTTTACTAAGAGATGTTTCGTACAAATTCAGACAAAATTCTAGGAGAAAAATACAGTAAACATGATATGTTTTAATTTCACTAAAGCCTTTTTATAATTCAGTCAGACTCGCTTAAACTGAATCTTTTGGGAAGCACAATTTTGTTTAAAAATCATGATAAAAACAACTAAGAAAACGAAACATGGCAAATCAAAAATGACGACAACAACAGTTACAACTAGTAACAACATTATCAACAACACCAATATAATAAATGAAACAGAAATATGATACAATTAAACACTGTGGTAAATTCTGTATCAATGCCAAAACTTATCACATTAGATTGTTAATTTTTCCTCATTATCTGTTCGTTTTAAGCATGAACAGCTAATTTAAATTTTAGAAAACTGCTTGTAACCACTTCTCAAAGAATTTCTCTGATTTGAGACTCCTCAAAGAATATAAATATTTCATTATAAATATTGAACACTTTCATCATCAGATTAACCTATGACCAACATGGAGGTATGGAGTTGGACTATGGTGGAGGTCGCAAGAGGCAATGGAACTGGCGGGATCAAGAGACTCATGTTCATGCACCTCCTTTCCAGCCTATAGTGTTTGGCATGAACAGATACATTGGTGTCCGCTTCATGGCCCAGCACAGTATAGCTTTGACCCTTACAGGAAGAAAAAGAAGTTGTCGTTTTAATGTAGGAGCTAGACTGAAGGTAAACAGCTTTTGATTTAACTTTAATATTGAATTTTAGGAGGAATCAATAATTTCACTTCCCATTATAGAGCATCTCGTTTGGCTCATGATAATTTAAGTGGAACTCATGGCAGAAACTTCACACATCCATCACACCATTGCTTTCTCCTTTCTATTGAGTCTGTGGGTATTTTCAATTTCAAAAGCACAAGGAATTTTTTTAAAGGCTTGAGTCTTGGCTAAAAATTACTATATTTTACCCAGACTTCAGTATTCCTTAAAGATGTCTTCTTTTATTGACCTGTACAACCTGTCCCTTTACTCATTTGCTGAGATCTCTTTCTGAAAAAATTACAGAGATACCAAAAGATGTTGATGTTTTATCTAATTGTGCGAGTGTATAAAAGTATGTAATTAGTGCGCACATCATGTTGTATATATATGTATGTAAATTTTGTAAAGCGCTTTGAGCCTGACAAGGAAAAGGTGCTATATAAATATTAATTATTATTATTATTATCAAAAGATATTCTACATATTTATATCTGTGCATAGTTTCAAGATATCAACGATTCTATAGAAAATACTTATCTCAAACTAACATTATCTATCTATCACTGTATTCATGAACCCTGAAAATTGTATGAATTATCATGCAAACAAAAAACAAAAAATATATTGCCATGTTAAAGTTAATATTGAATATGTCGCAGTGGGAACTAAAATAAACAAACAACTTAAGTAACACTTAATTTTTGTTATTGTTTAACTATTTGTTGGATTTGTTTCTTTTTTTCTCCCCAGCTTGTTGCACCAGAGAATATAGTACCCAAGGGTATAGATGAAAACCAACTGTTTATAGATGAACGCAAAGTCAGAGTGGAGTAAGTACATTTCATTTCTTTTTTCATATTCCAATAATAAGAACGAATTTGATTTATGTTTAAACATATTTTCCACTTGTCAAAAATGGCCACTTTCAATAGGTCCTTAGGTTGACCGCTTTAGCTGTACATCACTATACATCGTCCTTTATATACTGTAAATAACAGTACACAATGGACAGTTAACTGTTTTTTTAAGTAACAAGAAATCAATGAAAAAATAAACAAGGGTATTTATGAATGCATGCAAACAAATGTATTGTATATTTTTATTATGCACAAACCCTAAAAAAGAACACATATCCGAATGAAACAAAAACTTTAGTTTGCAAAAAATAAACACATACTTAAATAACCGTTTAAGAAAAGATACCTTTCTGTATTTGTCATCATCATCCTCAACATCATCAATTTTTAGTCCCTATTTCCATGCAAGCCACATGTTAGACAGGCTATGTAATTACAAAACTAGTTGTCATCCCACAAATGTTATATTTATTTCCTTTAGAATGATCCTGAACAAAGTGACAAACCTCCTAAAGTTCCCAAAATGTCAAAAAGTTGACCGCATATTGCCGCCGCTGTCACTCGCAACCAGGCAACATAACGTGGACAGGAGGAAACAAGATTATGCTGCCTCATTGGCCCTGCCAGCCACAGGTACAGTTAGGAAGCAGAGGAAGATCAGCAAACAGTCTCGACTTTCACCACTTCCTTTTGTCTCCGTTAACTGAAATAGTTCTATTTATAGGATGTAAAATTTTTGACCCGGTTTACTTCTCGTAAATGACAGCTATCCTTGACCACACTACAAACATTTTAAAGTCTGTTATTCATTTATCCATTTGAGACTGCTGAATACTACATTGTACTTCATTTTTGGAGTTGACTGTTTGTAAAGTTCAAAAGTTTACCTCAAAAAGCTTATATGCATCATACGTCTTTGAGGGTCAAGAAGGGATAATTTCTCAACATACCTGAATATGACAAAAATTATCCCCATAAAACTCTAATTATTTTGCGTAACAGAGACTTCTATGATCAGTTCTCATCAATCTTCATCTGGCACCTCTCTTATAAAGACAGGTCAAGCGCCACCTGTTTGGTGACACAAGTGTAAATGTGCAATCATATTCCCATTATCTTCATGGTTTCCCTGAATAATGCTTTGTTCATAGGTTATAGATTTACAAGAAAAACACAATTTGTCAAAAGTTAACTTAAACGTGCAACTTTAAATCACAATTTATAAGATGTGTAAAAGTCATCAAATTATTTTTAATGATGCTATAATATAAAAACATAGACTTTTGTCAGAAATTTTTATAAGAGAGCTCTATTTTTTTGTTTAAATATTCATTGTTGGTATAAACCTTTTTGTAATCATTATATGTACATTTTCCTGAGTTGTTGATACAAGTTAACGATGTTACAAATGTTGTGAATGATGCACTTTAATATTTTGCTCATTGTTTTACATGATGTTCTTGTGTTACGAGGCATTTGTTAAATATTACTTTCTAATCTGACTGCTGAATACTATACAATAATGTTCTTCATTCATTGGGTTTAGACTGCTGATTACAGCTAGATTGTTATTTATTAATAAATTGGAGACTGTCCATTGAACTTCATTTCAAAGTGTTGTTTGTATGCCTTTACAATTGTTTACAAAAAACTTAATTATCAACCTTGCCATAAGTTATGTTATGTTTTTGTTCATAGTAGTTTTAATGTCTTCTCTTGAAACTTCATACAAGATGGAGTCAATTCCAAACTTTGCACAAGTTAATTAATATGTCATTTTTATTGAGATAATTATAATTGTTTGATGCTTTGTGTGGCAAATATAAATATGCTTAATGCATCAGTTTTATTGTTTTATTGTTTCATGGTGTTAAAATGTTTACAAATGATAATTTGAAATATAAGAAGGAAAAATGCTTTATTAGAAAAAATAGGACATCATATGCTATATGTGTACAATTTGAAATGTAATTAAGGGGAAAAACATTTTGGAATAAAATGAACATACATACTCAATAATATTACCTAGACTACATAGATTATCAAGTTTCTGTTTCAAAAGTTGCTATCTTAAGTAGAGAATGAGTCAACTTAGAACAATAACAGCACATGTTCATTTTAAACTTGAAACTTTTCGACTAACCCTTAGCATTATTTGTGTATTTGATGACTATGTCATGTTGTATGTCATTATTTCAAGGTCAGCAAATAAATGTCAAGAGTCGGACAACTTCAAACTAAGTCATGAGGTTTATTGAATAATTATCAGTAAGCTTGTTCTACAACTTCTGAAACAGAAACTATGTAAGCTTTTTTTTCTTTCCAAATGTGTTTATGGTCAATCTGAAAAATAAGAATTATTGAATATTGTGTTGACAGGCTGTGACCTGTTACTGTGGTATGTTTGTATTTTGATATAAGTTCCATTTATTGTCAAATGATGTCTGAAAGCCAAATAAAATGTTGAAGTATCCCAAACTTATAACTCTTGTTTCAATTGAGTAATTCATTTATTTATTCATGTTAGGTTTTACAGCTCTATCCACTCAGAGATCATTTAAGCGCTATATTTATTGCTATGGCATCAAACAAGTATAATCAGGTGCAATAAAGCCATATCCAACCCTTTGCCTATGGAGAGGACTTCAGTTCTATGTTAACATAAAAAAGCCATACCCTCTGGCCTGAGTAATTCAGATCTGTTTTGTATCATGACACATTAAATATAGACATTGAAATTCTAGTCATGATTGACAATCAGCAAGCAATAATTGCTTGAACCGAGAGCATTTTTTTCTGAATATGGTAGTAGTTTGCCCAAGCTCCACACCTTTCCCTCTGATGGTATTCAAAGACCAAATTCAATGTACAGTAATGAAATGTGTTAATAAGATGAGGTCAGACAGTTTGTAAGGATGGCCTAAATGTATTTCAGGTTTAATGCTCAACATGACCAAAAAACATGCAGTTGCACCTGCCAGGATTCAAACCTCGGATATCCTGTGCAGATGCGTTACAGAAAATTGCCAGTAGCCTGCAAAATTCACCTAATGCCTGATATATGCATGAAAGGCAAACATACCTGACATAGAACCTTTTAGTCTCTGCAATATGAGAGTAGCTTATGGGATATTCCAGGCATAACAGCTTGTTGAAAGTGATAACTATTGCCCAAATAACTCATGTGTGGTCTCAACTTCCTCAGAAGCATGAAAATGATTTGCTTGCTATTCAATAAATCACCATAATTCTTACAATATTATTCATTGCTTTCGACCAGATATATATCTCGTTTTCCCATATCCGCTAAGCACCAGCACTTCGTAACAAAATGATCCCTTTTAGATATTAAAAATGATGCAGCTCACAGTAGGGATCAAACAACAGACCTTTGGTCGGACAGGATTATCAGGTCGACATCTTAACAAGTCTACCATTGTGTCACTGTTAGGATTTAAATGTGACATAGAAAGGAACTGGCAACTCTTTCAAGTTTATATTGCTCAGCAGCTACTTGAGTTGGCGGCGAGCAAGGACCAAACACTCTACCTTATCATACTAAAATGGCGTAGAACAAATTCCCCATTTTATTCTTTAAGAAAATTTTGCAAAAACTATTTCAAAAACAGACAAACAAATGACATTTCATATCTTTATTTCATAAGGCAGTTAAATTCTATGCAAGAATGATAATAATGACATAAAAATCTAGTGACAATAAATAATATGTATAAAATTGATAACAACAAAAGTCAAATAACCTATAATGTCAACCTTGTAACAGCCATAAATTTGTTTTGTATGTTCAAATTTAGAAAGTGAACTTTTTCATATTCAGCTAGAAAATAAAATATAAAAATTAAACAAGGCTAGTAGTCTTGCATTGTGGACAGTTGCACAGTCTTTAACCACTGGTAACAAAGGCAAATACAGTAAACAACAGTTAAAACGGAAACGCTTAAACCAAAACTATCTATAAACTGAGGAAAGTTAAAAATCCCCATTATTTTCCTTCTTTGTCTTTGTGAATAAGCTATTTCAAAACTGAAATGCTTCTCTTTTTAAACCAAAGTAAATAAGAGTATTCTGGAGAAAACATATTTTCAAGCTAATCCAAATAACTTTTGGTTTTTGATTTAAAAATATTGTGAGGATTCAACCCAACCATAAAATCAAAAGCAATAGTAGTATGTGTTAAAGTGGTACCAAAGCACATTAACTCCCTAGTGCAAACCTAACTTTGCATAATTTGTAAGAACAAATTGTCTTCGATTTGCCATTTTATATAGCTTAAATTAGCACACTCCTTTTAAACCAAAACTGTTTCTAAATTGAAAGCAAAAAAAAGCAAAACAATATCATTGAAGAATTCCTGCACTTTCAAGTGGAGATATGTTGACTAACAGTGTGGAGAGGCATCATGTTCAAAACTAAGAAACAGTTTACAGCCATAAACTTAATGTTATGCATGCAAATAATATAAATTTAAAAACTAATTTTGATCTAAATAGCAGTCACATTGAACAAGTCAGTAACACTTAATACATTTTACATGCCAGACTCCTCAAATATGTACGAAATTTCGAAATGGAGGAGTGAGACCTTTTCTCTTTATCCTTAGTTACAAAATCAATGTAACTGTAAATATCATCTCACAAAAAAGGTCAGAACTCCTAAACTATAACCAATCATAATAATGGTATTTAAATAGTGCTTTCCCCTTGGAGTAAGCTCCCGACAGGTCAAATGGAGACAAAATTGTACATTCTCAGCTTCCTTGGAAGTATACTAGGTCACCTGTTAGGCACCTGGCCTTGGCAATCTTACAAAGACATTCACTGCCTATAGTCAGGTATTCAATTTTACTTTGTGGCTTTATTCATATACAATGTTTTGATTGGCCACCGCAAACAGTTGACGAGCCTGAACAATGAATTGTAAACATTCGTAAGTAGGTCACTGTAAGTAGTCTACATGATACCATTGGTCGGTCTGGCCAACTAAAAATTCTGAGATTATTTAATACTCATCCAGAATAAACATACACACACATAAAAATATACTCATGTATGCACACAATACACTAACACACTTATGTAAGCACACTACACATACTTAATAATGATATAGTACCTTACTGTTTGTTTGTGTGACCTTAAAAAGGAACATACAGTTTTCCTATACAAAAGTCTGATACTTAAAAGGAACACAAAGTAGACTAAGGTTTAAGTACTGAATTGTATCACATTTAAAGTTTGATAGGTAATATTCCGCCTATATTGATGACAAATTTGCAAAAAAGGGAATTTGTAATAAGGTAAATTATTTACATGATTAGATTATGTTCTGGCCTTGCGAGCAAAATATATTGGTGTAATTCATAGCATGTCACAATACATTGCCTCAGATTCATTTTAGTTAACATATATTTATCAAGCACACGAAAAGACAATTGTCCTGCATCTAAAGAGCATAATTATAGCAATATCAAATGTAACTAAAGTACCTACCATATTATCAGCCATATAAATAAATAAGTTTAACATTTTCTTCAAAATTGATGACATGATTAGACTAGACTGGTTATAGAGGTATACAAAACAAACCCACTTTCTAATAACAGAAAACACAACTGAGAAAAGGAAGCTAACAAAAGTTAGAAAGAACATATAAAATGTCATGTTTCTAAAAAGCCATGATGTAGAAAATTGCTAATGCTTATAAAACAATGATAATCTTCTTCCTCTCAAATACCTATTCACACCTGGAGTACATACTAGATAACAAAATAAGAATTATCAATAACTAAAAGGCACAACCCAAAATTTGGCAGTTTGGACAAAATGATACAACAAAGGTTTCCTTTTTATCTGATTAAAAGAAATTGAAAAGTGTGACATACCATAATTTACAAACAATAGTCAAGCTATCAAAACTTTCATAATCTCTAAAGTTATGTTGTAAAAATGACACATTATTCTTTTAACAATGAGGCTATCCTTGTGACCTTTTGTACGAAGAAATTTGAACAGGATATTCCAGGCTTGCAGTTTATAAAGATTTCACAGTAGTTAATCTTAAAACATTGCAACATGAAACAATTATTGACAATTGTTCAAAAGTTTAGTGGCATTAATCGACCTAGCTTGCAACCAAATAAAATACGAATTTCAACTCATTCATGTTGTAGGCTGTATCACACTTGCCCTGAATTTTTGGGAAGAAATGTGACTTAAGCACTAGCTGGGAGGGGGAAAAGCATTAGACAGGTACCAAAGAGTTAAAGATAAGTAACATGAACAAAGAATTCAAAACTTTTTACCATATTGAACACTAGTGCTTATTGTAGTGACTTGTTTTTTACACATATCCATGACAATTATGTTCAGCGTGAACATTGTTAAGTATCAATGAATGGTTTTCTTTTCAGCACCTCACAATGCAAAGATTTGATTTCAGCTTTGTAGAGTTGGACATTGTAATCACGTCTTGCATAAAATGACATTGCATACAAAAGCAAAACAGTCAAAAGTGGCCACTCTTTGGACCTGCTGAAAGTGGCCACTTTAGAGAGGTGGTCATTTCTAAATAGATAATAACTATAAAATTACTACTTCTAACTGGCCGGTATAGTCAGGTGGCCATTTTAGGCAGGTGACCTTTTTACTCAGGTTTGACTGTACATATCACAGTGGAGATCACAAAAATATGTTAATAAATCCTAATTCTGTTACTGTCTCTGACTATGTTTAAACTTTCTATGACTAGGAGTTCTTCAATGAGAGCACACTCTTTCTGGCATTGTTGATACAGTCGTTGACAGCAACTCCTCGATATGATGAACCTACCAACTTTAAAGGTAACCCAGTCTCACTGATTTTATTCTCTAAGTCTTCCACCCAGCTCAGATGACCAACTCTGTACTGTGGAATGCATTCCTGATGAAAAAAGGGTAAATAAAATATTAATAGTTCATTAAATTTTCTTTTTCTCGATAGCTTCTACTTTCAAAGCATGTTTAATTAATATAAACAATCTGAAAGTCCAACTAAATACATTCTATTTAAATCCTTTCTTCTTCTTCGATCTTCATATTTAGATGACTAACCCTGACAATCTCACAAACACAATAGTTCTTCTAAGACTCG
>JAUUEB010473293.1:0-11494 GCA_032362205.1 Clione limacina | reverse complement strand
TTTTTTTATTATATTTGAATGTATTGTATAAAACGCTTCCACAAAATCGTGCTTACCAGGATTTGGAAATGTTGGGGGGGGGCAATTTTGGATATTATCAACCCAATGGCCGCAAAGCGGCCATTTTTTTTAGATTGGTTTAAAATTATGCAAATTTAGAGCAATTAAGAGCATATTATCAAAGAGATGGCTGCTAAGCAGATTAGTTAAAGATCGTGCACATTTAGAGCATTTTGGATCTCGAATGGGGGGGGGGGACTTTCCCCCCATGCCCCTGGCTACGCGCCTGGTGCTTGCTCAATCAATGCGCTTTAAAAAAAACATTCAAATTATTTTAAATTTTATTTCGAATAATTTTCACCCTGACAAAATCTGGTGTGCCAATTTTTCCTAAACGCGTTTATAGGTCTTTTTAAAAATCATTAAAAATTAACAAGTTTAGATAACAATTTAAAAAGAAAACAAAATGTAGACACACATCAAACAATAATAAATGTACACTAGAATTCCGGATCGTCAACGCTCCCTCAATTCGTCGTTTTGGTCGTTACGCTCCCTTTTCTTGCAATATTCAAAAACGACCGAGACTCATATCTTTTAAAACTAGCAATGTTAGATAACAGTTTAAAAACAAAGCAGAACACTCACCCATAGATATACACTGTTAATACTCACCAAACAATTATATGAACACTAGAATTTCGTGTCGCTAACGCTAACATTTTTCGTTTTGGTCGCTACGCCAGATTGGTCTGCCAAAAGATTACAGAGAGAGGGGGGTATGTGAAGAAAAATTACGTAATTTTTTCATGAGTGGAAAATGGCAGTTTTTCAGATGTGAAATGTTAAAAAAAAATGAAAGAATAAGAAATAACAAAGATTCATCTTGATATTTGATCCCAAAAAAACAAAGGGAGAGCAAAATAATGTCCTTTGATTTCATTTTCGGTGACGGGGCATGCATATATTTAAAAAAAAAATGCTCTGACAAAAATTACGTAATCCGGGGAGGGGGGGGGGGGGTCAGCAGAAGATTACAAAAGATTACAGAGGGGGAGGGGGGGGTCAAAATGGCCCAAAAAGATTACATATTTGTGAACCCTAAGAGTAAATAAACATTTTTATGACTTAAACAGAATACATATTATATGATATGTAAAAAGCTCCAATCAGATCTTCAAATTCGTATCCCCATGGCAACAGCAAGAGCCATCATAAGCACGACCAGGGAGCTGATGGTAAAACGACATCCTGTTGATGGATGAGATAATCGTTCAAAAAACATGAAACAACATATGAGCATATAATAAAATAAAACATTATAAATAATTACTTAAAAATTAAATAATTTCACATTGAACATGTTTATAAAGTAAATTGGATACTAGAAGAGGGTTGAGCAGGGACGGCGTTTTTTCTCTCTCATAAATAAACTCAAAGAGACTATTCACTTATTATGTCATCAACATTTTGCTGATTTTGACCCCCTCTGCATTAATATAGAGCATTTATGTACCGCATTTCCAGTCAGAGAATTGCTTAATGCGCTTTACAATATATTACCCCGACAGGCGACGAAGACACACATATACTTTCAGAGTACATAGACATTAACTTCCTCGGAGACACACATGTACATTCAGAGTATACAAGGAGTCAGCCGGTTAAGCGACAACGAGGAAACTATACAACGCCTACATGTCTGGTACCCTAGTATACTGCTGGGGGAACAGGCGGAACACGATAGCAAATTTTCTCACTGTGAAAATGTTGTCTCAATGCGGGGGTCGAGCCCACAACGTCGGATCTTAAGTCCGACGCCCTAACCACTCGGCTATACGCGCACACCTTGTCGTCATTTTGGTTATTGTTTGCCTATTTTTGCTTCTTATCACCCATCATCATTGGTGACCCCCTTCTCCTAACCTTAAAAACGAATTCAGACGTCTATCACTCGCAATACAAATACATCAATTGTTGCTTTGCCAATGCTGTTAGCTTGATTATGCAGTGGACTTCAATGAGATTAAGAGCAAACATAAAGCAGAAAAAGGAGCATCATATATACAACTAGAAACATGGTAGAGTACAAACTCGACACCAGGTAAAAAAATCAACACGAATTGGCAGATTCACCGTAAAAAAGAACACCACGTAGAACGATCATAGATAGAAAAAAGAATAGATAATAAAACGGAACACATTAATATTTCTTTTAAATAAACCAATTATCACAAAAAAATGCAGGGACGGAAAACGCAACCACGACGGCTCAATTTTATGATCTTCAAGAGCTACGACAGGTGCGCATGCATTGAAATTCGCGTTCGGTCAGAAACGTGCTTTACGCTGCTATACGGAAGTGCAGTGAGTTCGTTAACAAAGTGACTCGACTTAAAGGTGGCATTGGAACACACAGTAAGATACTTTAAATTCCCTTACTCTGTCAATTGTTAACATATTATAGTGCTGGAATTAAATAGGTATCTTCATAGTGTTGATTTACAACATCGTACTAGATTTTACGGCAATGAGTTGTATATTTCTTGAGGTATCGTGTTCACAGACAGACAGACAGACAGACAGACATACAGACAGTCAGACAGACAAACATACAGACAGACAGACAGACCGACCGATCACATACTTGACACGAATATGTAATACTCGGTGTCGAGAACTATAAACATGAGTACTGTATACCGGTTTTTTTCCGCGGTCCCCTTTTTTTCGCGGTTGGGCGATTTTTTCAAATCGCGGATTGTTATTTTCGCGGCAATGATTTGTATATTTTTTGAGGTAGCTTTAGTTGCTATGGTATGAAAGCATGTTGTCTAGTTTTATTATCTTACTCTCAAACGTTCTGTCTTCGTCTACGGTTAGATTGTAGCGCGCCAGCGACACACAACAAAGTAGCAGGACTTCCCGTGTGTCGACAAGGGGACGCAAACTTCGATTATTAATATCTATGGATACTGAGATGAGTTGTCTCGCTTTACTCTACTTGCTACTTGCCCCAAATCGCGGTCGTGTTATTTTCGCGGACTGGATGCCAACCGCGAAAACCGTGAAAATAAGGTGACCGCGGAAAAACCAGGTATACAGTATTAACACGTTTTCAAGTTAAATAATGTGCAAAGCATGTTATATTTTAATTATAAAAGTATTGAGTGCAGCCTTTGTTGAATGCCAAAAAGAGAATGGACATCAAGTGACTGAAACAATTATCATTATCAGTAACTTAAGATGATGACTAAGAGTTTAGTTGGTGAGTTTTTTCATTATAACATTTTAGTGTTTGAATGGGAAAAAACTATTTTTACCATTCGGTTTGCATTATGTCAGTACTAGAGAAAATATCCAAGCATGTGCGTGTTTAAGTGGTATATTTATATTGTGCAACATTTACATTGAGATAGCATAGAGGGTTGTTTTCATCAATGACAGTCGGGTTTGATAATATCATATTTTAGATTATTCGATAAAATATATTTTAGGTTTATTTCCCAGATTATTCGTTATAACATGTGCATTTTAAAAACAAAATATATACAATAAAAATCGAAACGGAAATCCCGGTCCTTAAACACAAAACGCAAGTTCAGGACATAAACACTAGCAATAAAAACAACAACAATAACAACAACAACAACAACAACAACAACAACAACAACAACAACAACAAAAACAAAAACAACAACAACGATAACAACAACAACAACAACAACAATAATAACTACTAGTACAACAACAACAGCGACAACAACAACAGCAAACATATCAACATATACATCAACAAGAACAACAACAACACACATAGCAACAGCAACAGCAAAAAGCAAAAAAACAGTAATTCAACTTGCATTTTAAAGAAAAGTCTGATTCAATAATATGTGATAAATCTTAATAAGTCAATTTATATGAATATCGATAATTTGTACATATAAATATATTTGCATCACGAAATTCACATGGAATTTTAGATTCCAATGAATTTTTTACATTATGCTCAGTGAAAATATGCCAATATTTGTCTGGCATATATAAGTGATTTTTTACTGCGTTTATATTTTCTGTGGTCTTTTCATTAGGTTAGACAACTGCAATATACATTTCCATTGTGTTGATGTTTAAAGGATCTTAAAAATTATATATAACACGATAACTACATTATGCAGAACATTCAGCATGCTATGATCGACAAAACAGCTCCTTTTTATTCATCATGTTTGCTTAATTTACTTTCTTCTCACATACATATACATTCAATCTATATTGATGACGGATGAGCCATGGGAAATCTTAAAGCTTGTAAAGGGATATAACTAGAATTATATCAGATTGACAAAGACATAAACTTATAATTAGAAGTATACACCATTGGAAATCTAATGAATAATTCCAAAGCTTGGTTATTTCTGTGTGATGTTTATATTTATAGGAGTTTTTCCTCATCAATTTTTTTTGTCGCAACCTTATTGATTACATTGCTTGCATGACTCTACTGGAGCCTAGAAATAATGAGTTTTGCTCTTGTCATCATCTTTACGTATTGTAACTGCACCACAAAAATACTCCAATTGATCAATATTATGAAACGAGATTTAAATAGTAGTAAGGTTGATTAAACATGGCGAATGAATTGTGTTAATCAGTCACCAGTTCCCTCGGGAATTGTAAAAGCCAAAATGTCAATGATATTTGCCATTCTTTTAAAAGCCGAGTGGTTATTATGGTAAACGCAATTGGGCTTCAATTCGTTTGTGTGTGGGTTTGAGTCCCGTCATGGACTTGTACTTTTCAATTCCCCACAGCTCAGAAAAGTTTGAGGTTATGACAGTAAGTGTTAGAAACCATTTTAAAAGGTCTCTAAATACCTAAGGCACGAACCTTTGGGGGTCTCTGCAGTTTTCATTTGTGTTGCTTGTTAAAATAATTTAAAATACAATAATTTGTAATAATGAACATTTCCAAGATACTTTTTCTTTTGTTTCACACCAGAATGTAATTTTCATCTTCTGCTGTGTAGACTCTCTAGAGGTAGTATCCGGTATACACAACTTTCAAACTTTTTTTGTAACAAATTTGAGTTTTCCACTGCGGAAAGCGGTTGGAAAGCGCGTGGGTTTTGAAAGGGAGTTTCCTTCAAGAGAAGAGTATTTTCGCGCAGACTTTGCAGGAGTGTGTGTGTGGGGAGGGGGCTGTCAATATCAATAGTACATGTAAAACCCTAGGGAATGATTGGTCTTTCGTAACTTTCTTCTTCTTCTTCTGCTGAGCTGATTCTTAGAGGTAGTACCAGTTGCTTACAACTTTCAAACTAATAATATTTTTGTTGACAATTTGAGTTTTTCACTGCCACTTTTGAACATTTGTGATGATAAAATTGCAATTAGAGGGAGCGTAGCGACCAAATCGACGAATTGAGGGAGCTTTTAGCAACCCGAAATTCTAGTACTATATTCTCCATACTCAGAGGATAGACAAAGTGTTTATTCCAAGAAAAAAAAAGGACCTGCAGTCCTAAACCTGATATCATATTTATAAATTGTTATATTTCAACGCGTAGGTGTATCTTTAACGGTCTGGCACATTAAACCCTAAGTCCATTTATTATTCATTTCATCAAAGATTGTCCTGACGAAGTTGACAACTAACAGTACAATCCACGACTATTAGCCCGGAGTCCGTAATGTTATACTTTATTTTAGCGTTTTTCAAACAGCTCACTGATTCTATTAGGTTCGAATTACATGACCGAGTGGTCCACACGAATGTCTGTCGTTGAATCAATAGTTTGTCACTTTGTCATTGAGATGGGTTTTGAAGACCGGATATTCATCGTTATTGTTTAACATTGCCATAATAGACGACATTAAGGAACTGATTATTCTTGATTGTGTGGTAGGTGATTGGTGAATAAACGTTTTGTTTCACATTTTTTATCTCACAACTCGTAGCAATTGCTTGTACTTCGGACTCTAGAAATAGCTTAAAAAGTGTATATTCATGTGAGGCAATAAAATGTATGTGTGGATATATGTAAAAATGCGTATTGCTTATGATTTGGTAGAGTTTCCCCAGATCACCAAAGAGAAAAACAGCTTCCTGGAGATGCTCTTGTATTGATCTTAGTTTCAAAACTTGAAACTGTTGAATGGATGGATTAAAAGAAAGATAAAATACGTGAGACATAAATTAATATATGTTTAAGAGACTTCAGGTAAATATGGTCTTTGAAGCAATTGATATTGGGTGGATGAATCCTTTGTCCCCGTGATAGTAACTATTCCATAGCGTTAGAAATATTACTTTAAAAATTAGATTGTGTTGTGAAATTATAGTCAATGCCAATCAAAGTAAGAGTGAACTTGTAATCACTTTCTTTGCAATTAACCACTTTCTTGACTAATGGTCTTAGCTTGTGTCATGTTCATATTCCTTTAAATTATCCTAATTGGGACTGATTTCATTTTCTTAAGCCATAATAATTATTATTGACGCATGTCTTAAAATTTGTGTTGCAGACACGGTTTTAACATGTATATATTGCAGTGTAATAATAGTAGTGTGTATACCTTTTCACATATAGTCTTTTTATTTGTTATTTATTAATCTTTCTATCTAAATGAATAAAGTCAGTAATTGAATAAATTGTTTCTCAAAGTCATGGCTTTGTATAAGGGCCTTTAGACTGACAGTAAGCAAATGGTGCCTCTGAAAAACACATATTGAATTTATTGATTATTCTTTAAAAAAAAAAGAGAAATATCTAAATGGTAATGGTTTCTTCCGACATGAGTGCAAATAATAAGAAGTAGACGGCGCATTAAATCGCAAACCTCCAGTGTTTCTGTTTTTTGTAATGCAGTTTTTATCACCAACTTAGTTAAGAAGATCTAAATTGTTTCCCCATGTACTATTATACAAAGACAGTCATCATGACATTTCCCGATTTGGATTGGAATAATTCAGAAGTTTTCTTAATCGATTGTTTACATAAACGGGTAATATATATTGATCACGTCTTATGGTAACAAACGTATCCTTGAACGCAAACAAGACATGCTTCTAAAATATATACGTATAAACTGTTTACTTTAACGTGTCAACTTTTAAGGAGCCTTGATTCTATACTCATTTGTTTAAAAAATCCATTAGAAAAAAGTGTGTTTGTTAAAAAATAAAAGAAGACAACTAGCACATGGTAATACTGTTTTACGTGTTTTTTTAAACAACTGAATTATGACTCACCAAAACTGTGAGATATAAAAATGCGTTTAAAAATTGTAATACGCGTTTAGAAACTTTATAATAAAATCCCTGGTTCCTTAATAACATATATCAATCACGGTTTTAAATTTGAAATACTTCCTTCAGAATTATAAACCTCTTGCATTTATGTATATATACCATCCATACTATTAAATCATAGGCAAATCTGGAAAGGGATGTTATAATTAGTTATAACGAACACATGTTGATTAAGCACAACGTATTATAATGTTATTTCCGTTATACTCTATTAAAAAGGTGAGTTGCGTTATCAACGCAAATAATCAAAGAAGAATGACCATTGCAAGAAAATCCATATACCATGCAATTTATTGAAATAGTGGTTTGTAATTTGTGTTGATTCCATTTATCTCCAGCGTATCACATTGATTGCTCTATACTCCATCAGGGTTACTATATCAACCCTAGAGAGCTGCAATCCACAGTTGGTCGACTATACTTTATTTTGTCAAGTATCACTGGAGATTCTATAGTCGGGCTTTTATATGTTGATCATCGGCACTAAATAATAGCTTGGTATCATAAAAGCACACAAATTAGTTCGATCATTTTTAATCGACAATGACAAAAATCAAAATGTTATATTTCTGCAATTGTGTATGTTTTCAGACGAATACAACCTTTCTTTATGACAAGGGGTTCAAACACCATAAATAAGCCTGAAATTGTTTTGAAAAGATAAGTATGCTTGAAAATGGACTAAAGCGGGCAATGATAACTCGAAATATTGGTTTTACTTTGACATTAGTTGGTATCTGTATTGTATTACATGAGTAAGGTACATAATGATGATTTTGCGATGACTTAGTCAATAAAACGCTGGACTGACGATAACACTCTTATGCTGGATGATTGGTGGTTTTTCCTAACATTTTTTAAGCCTTACTTTAGGGAAAGATCGTTCTCTTCCATGTATTTTTGTTCATGTTAGTTTGTTTTGTTCTTATGATGCCTAGGTGGTTCTGAGTATTTATTTGCTTGCTTATGAACGTCGCTAGACGTCGTGAGTTGGTGATTCCATTCCTGGCGCGGAGTAAGCAGCCCATTTACGTACTGTATACGTTTATGTTACCACGTGATATTTTTACGACACAGCAACAACTGGAAATAATCTTAATAAGCTAGGTAAGTTAACCAGCCTGAAGTCACATAGGAGCCTGTTATTTTTGTCTAGATTATATCATAACCATAGATAAACTTGAGACTTAATATGAATGATTTCCTGATTATGTGCACACCATAGCGCTTTAATCAAAGCCTTATTGATTTCCTATACCTCGGGGAATTTTGTGTCGCATAAAGCATGTTTTTGTACAATAGAGACGTCGTTATGATTGTTTCGCGGTGAGTTTGCGATGACTTAGTGAATAAAACGCTGGACTGAAGATCGAAAAGCCTGTAGATTGATCCTCGCTATAGGAAATGAAGTACTCAGTTCAAAATGATTCATTATCTTTAGTGGTTTACAGTAGGGTGCTCACAATGGATGATGAAATAATTTCTTTACCAGTACAATTAATATACATCGTCAGATCCTCTTGGTCCCCTCGACAAATCGATGACGGATAAAAAAAACGAATCGTAAGTTATGCAAGTTAAGCACTCATTATTTTTTGTAAATTGAACAAATGTCAATTCAAAAGAACTTCAAGTGAGATGCATGTCCTTTCTTAAGTGTGTCTTAGGCAAATGAATGTTTAAAGAATACAAGCTATTTTGTGTGATGCCAATAGTTGAGTATAGATGGCAATCTATTTTGTCGGTATTACTATACGCTTGTTGATGTTCAATTATAATTGATGTCACATCTCTGTTATACATTGAAATGTCAATATGTATCCAACCAACCTTCATACAAATCCATGCACGGACGCGTAATTTGTTTCCCCTATTATTAAAACTGTTTTCAACGTTTCGATTATCATTCATATATCAGGTTACCATTTATAAAATACACAATCTCAAAAAATATAGTTTACTCGGTTTGCATGAAATAGAACCTCCCAAACAATACCCTAAAAAGCACTCTGAAATTTAAGGATAAACTTTAAAGATATGCTGAAAATTGTTCTATATTCAAAAGCTAAATCTGCCTGAAACTAGGTCAAAATGGGTCATGGACAGTAATGCCGTTTACCTTGATTTGGAAGACTGAACGCAAACAGATAAGTTAGTTTAACTACATAGCTTTAATTAAAAAAGTCTTCATCGGCCAGCTTGAGTATTAATTAGATTAACGTGTGAACACCAGCAGACAAAATCCCAAGACAGCTTGTTGTCGAGATTGTGTATTAAATATTATCAGGGGTGTGGAAAACAATGAACATGTACCAGCATATCTGGCAGACAGTTTCTGAAATAAATTTACCAGCCAACAGAATCTTAATGAATCTTAAAGGAAGACTAATGTAACGCTGCGCTTTAAACTACTATAAAAATAGTTAAATGAAATAAAATGTATATAACAAACTATCAACAAAAAAACATAAAACAATGTAACAGGTTGAAATAGTGTATCATATTAATAATGTTGCAATCTAGTATATATCTAGGACGTTAAGAATGATCTACTAATCGTTGTTGTACCTTTTTCTTCTTTTCATCCTTCTCTCAGACCCATACCCGGAAAATCATTTTTGGGGTGGGGGGTCAAAGTATTTTGGAGGACCAGACTAGTGTGAACATCCGCATGATTTTATCCCGAGAATATATAAGAGTAAATGGAAAAAGTGAAATATGTAAGTTAAATGGTGCATGTTAAAGCAATTTGTGTACCCGATTGAGAGATGGGTGATTGAATTATGCATTAGTTTGTCCCCAAACTGTATGAGAGTAAATTGACTCGTACAGTGCTCACTTTTTTCGGTAATGTGATCCGTTAATCAGGGGATGAGTAAACAAACCAAGCGTTGCATTTGATTGAAATCATGGAGTTTAAACCAATGCACTAGGCACAATATTCGCTCTTATAATCACATCCCCTCCTAAATAAGCAAGAAGTTAAAAGTTTAAAAAGCAATTTTCATCAGGAAATCAGACTATTCTTGTAGGAATCACCGACAGGAATTGATTTAGCATAAAACATGTCTCAAACAGTTAAAATAAGCCTGCTGACATACAAAGAATCAAGGTAGCTTGTCTAAATTTAAAAATTACATAATTCTTTTATAACTCTTAAAACCCAAATTTCAATTCATAATTCATCATTATTTCTTTGTGTTTTTGTATCAATTTTGTATCGAGATACATTATCTATCAAAGGGATTGTGTACAGACGGTGGGAAATGAAACATTCTTTAATTTATAGCCGTTCGGTGGTATGCTTATGTATTGTTTCAAACACCTTTTAAAATCATTCTTACCATAAGTGTTATTTTTTTTGTATGAGGATTATAATATTATAATGTGGTAGAAAGTTTTCTTGTCTACTACGAAATCGTTATAAACAAATAAGGACACATTTTTTTGTTTTGGTCAGTGAGTTATTTTCAACGAATGAAATTCAAGGTTTTCTAAATATAAGGGAGATAACAATGACCCAAATATTGCTTACTTTAACTGAGTATTACTGATACAAACGCATAGTGGTATTTCGTTTTAAAATGAAAGGGGATCTCATATTTATGAGGCTACTAACTCGGATATTAACCATATAATTTTATTTCTACGTATTTTTTGGTCGCTTTGTCTTAAAGCCAACAGTGGCTTATTTGTTGATATATCAAGGCATCAGCTTAAACATTTTTGAATTAATGGAGCAATTACTCACTGGAAAAACTACCTATCACAGATATAAATGTCCATGACAATTGTTCACCTTACCGCAAGGTGTTTTTGTTATTAATATCTTATAACATTATGTAAATGATTACATCTCAGCCATCTTTATAATGACCGTTAATGTACGTAGAGCTGTTTGCATCGACATTAATTTTTTGATCATCATCATATCTTATCAAGCCTGTGTTGAATCCAAAGTGTGGCTGCCTGGCTACAATCTCTTAGGTCTTGGTCTTATGTCTCTGAGAATATGCTCATTTGTCTGCACTGGGTGTCGGCATGGACACACGCTGCTAGAAGCAAGTTCCTATTTGTGAAGGTTGCTTCTTTCTTTGCCCACTTTTGTTCTTACCCTGTTCAGTGTCTCCAATTCCTTTCTGGGGGGTGGGGGGGGGGGCTAGTTACGATGGGGAGTTAT
>JAUUEB010473282.1:0-11494 GCA_032362205.1 Clione limacina | reverse complement strand
GTATAAGATTTTGAAAGACCCCGTATTCCCATTGGAATCTAATGATATGGCTGTTTTTGGTCAACATATTTTGTTTCTTTGCTTTGATTATACTTTTAAAGCTGTTTTGCACAAATTGCATATGACTAAATTTAACATCATAAAGTATCTGTGTACGAAATATTATGTCTGTAGCTTTAATATTTCTTGAGTTAACATACCACTGATTACGGTTACTTTTTTTTTGGATCACCCAATATATATACGTATATAAAGAAGAAACTTAAATATATCTATGCCTATCTGAGTGCTCGAAGATCACGATACAAAAGATGGCGTAATTTTATAACGGATTACTCCCACGTCTGCTTCTTTCTGTTATCTTTGTCTTGGCCAAATGGACTCGACCTTCATTGTGTTCAGTGACAACACAAAGTCGTGAAATTCTCAGACAAAATCAAGCGGTCTGAGCTAACACGACATCGGAACTAGGAGAGATTCTATCTAAACTGAAACATCTATGTCAACACACATGTCGATCATGTTACTGACCTCTGATCATGTTTGTGAATTTTTGTTCTAAAAACGTAACGAATCTACTCCTGATTTCCCCTGGTAGACAATGTGTGTGTGGTTGTATACCTTGATTTACATAGAGAACAGAATGTATTATAATATGCATTAAGCAAATTTTTGTTTTTTGTTAGAAAAAACCGTTCATAGATTAGGTACTCTACTAAAATTACTAATTAATGACAGTAGCATCATTTTATTTAGTATAATTTTATCAAACTGTTAGGGATCTGTAGCTCAGTAGGTAGCGTGTATGTTTACTGTGTGGATATCTGTAGCTCAGTAGGTAGCGTGTATGTTTACTGTGTGGATATATGTAGCTCAGTAGGTAGCACGTATTTTTACCGTATGGATATCGTGTGTGCTCATCCAGGGAGTTACAACTAAATGATTTCGGCCATGACTTGTCATGTTGAACTTTAACCCTGAAGTACACGTTAAGTAAATTTAGGCAATCCCTACAAACAATCTGTCATTGGTCCTATTTACATAATATCATTACACTGAATTCCGTCTTTAAATATCATCAGATGGAGAGAGTATTAAGCTTGGGAAAACTCCCGTATTCAGAAATATCCACCCGATGCTTGCTGATACACTTGTATAGTCCGTTCCACTGGGAAAAAAAGTTGTTCGTAAATAAAAATGTTATGTATGAAAATGTTGCATGATTTTTTTAAATCTAGCTTTTATTAACTTACTATGTTAAGTGCATATTTTGATCCTGGATTTGTTTATATTGATACTAGGGAGAGTGTGGCGTAATGGATAGCACACTTGCTTGCCTCTTAAGTAGCTCGAGTTCAAATCCCATTAGTGACTTTCTTGTCTCATTCTATTATTGATTGCTAGAGATTTAATCTTATCGTATTAATATTTCAGGGTTCGCTTTTCCCTTTTTTTGTAGAATGATGAAGAAGTTTCTAAGTTAATAATAACTCTCTGAACAAGTGATTCATCGAGCAGTTTTGAGTGGATAAATTTGTTTAGTTGCTGTAATGTTGCAATACACGTTGACTGATTTACTGCTGAAATCAGAATGACAATTCAAGCACAAATGTGTAAAAGCTCGTCTTATTTGATTGGAGATTCATTTTTTTTTCGTTGTTTTATTCTTCACGGAGCGTGAAAGTATTCATCGGTTTATATTGAGCGAGTTCAGTCTACACGTGGAAACAGGTGGATCCCTATGTGTCTCCGTACATATTTGTCTAAATATCTAAAATTGTGCCTATATGTGAAAAGCAATGTCTACCTATGTAAAACTGTGTCTACATGTGTTAAGACTGCCTACATGTGTAAAACTGTATCTATATGTGTTTAGGTGTGTCTATACGTGTAAAACTGTGTCTACATTTGTAAAACTGTACCTGTATGTGTAAAGCTGTGTATACATGTGTAAAGCTGTGCCTGTATTTTTTAAACTGTGCCTACATGTGTAAAGGAACGTATACATGTGTAAACCTGTGTCTACGTGTGTTTTGGTGTGCCTACAAGTGTAAAACTGTGCCTACATCGATACGGGGACACATCGGTACGCTCCCGTGGAAACATCTGTCCTGTACAATTGGATTTGTGGACAGTTTGGCATAAGGGGACCAGAGTACCACTGACCTCTATGTTCAAATGTCTTAATTATTAACCCTTTAACAAAATGTGCAATTTTGTGTATTTTGAGCAGAAAATTATGTTTTTTTTTGGAGTAGGTATCCTTTAGAAATTATACACAACTAATGTTCATAGTTATTACATAGACCTAGTGCGAAATACGATTTTAATTTCACAATAGTTTTTCTTCCTTGTTTCACTAAATGATATACATTGAATATACATTCAACCAAATTCAACACAAAAATTTTGTTCAATCAAATATGCAGACTCCGATATTGTAGAAGTAAATTATTACAAAACCACGAATACAAGGCTTTTTAAAATGATTGTTAATCAATCATTAAATCTTGACACTTCAAATGTGTTTAAAATCACATATGATAGTTCTATATGTATTCTTCAAGTACATACTAGTCAACACAACTTATTATCATATGTATTAACTGCAACCTAGACCCTCTTTGTGTCACGTTCAAACTGAGAGTGATAAAAACAACCAATTGACAAAAGTGACAGCAATTGTTAGAATAAAAAGTATAGATAAAGCCCCTCTCAAACATGTTTTCATCAAGAAAATCTGAGAACTACAAATTATTATTCACGGGAATTCAACAGCGAGTTCAGGTTACATACCACAGTCGCCTTGTCATCAGTTTGGTAATGACTGATCTTTAAGGTTATGTTGGTGGAAAGAGTCTTTTTTGTCAGCCTTTTGTTTTAATGTAACCTATTTATTTTTGTTGTTTCAAACACAATTTGTAAATACAATAACTTGACTTCCCGGTCTTGATGAGAGGGATGGGGAAAGAAGAACGGAGAGATAGAATATATTTTTAAACGAGAACTGTGAAATCATTGTCCAATTTAAAAGGAATAGTTAACTGGCAATGTACCTGACACAAAGCACCACTAAACGCGACCTGAATATAGTAGGTCTTGCCTACTTCTGTACTAAGACCCCCCCCCCCCCCAAGAGATGTTATGAGCCAGAAACATAGATATAATATATAATCGATGCACGTTCTTTAAGGTAAAACATAATAAGAAGGACCAAAGAGAATACTTTCTGAGGCTTTGAAGATAGCGATGATGTTTTTGAGGAAACATGATATAAAAACACAGCTAAATGTGTCAATGCTTTAACTTGAATACCAAACTGACACCTATGATAATTTGAAAGGAATATAATCATTTCAAATCCCTATTTATGACAGACAGGTTCGTTAATTATTTCATTTGTGGTATTTCTATCAGACTAATAGCGTATTTGTATTAATTTATTGAGCAATTATCTACTAATTATATCACTGTCACGTTTGATGATTTAGCTTGCAACACGAGTTAATACGATTTTCTCTTCGTTAACAAAGCTATGACGAACGTATTGTCTCTAAAGTAAGCCAGAAAACCAAGCAGTAGTTTCGTTGTATTATCTTTATATAGCGTTGTTAATGTCAGGAACCGTCAATCAGCTTACGAAACAATTCCTTTAACGAGCAGTTTTAATGAGACAGCTCATTATTTATGTTCAAAACATTCTTTGATTATAGGATGTCGCCCTATAGTGTTTCAGTTGCCATGCCAATGTTAATGTTATGTCGTAAATCAAATACACTTTGTCTGCTTCTATGACGATGCTTTAAAGGAATGTCGTTCTAATTGTTTGGAAAATTAGAGGTTTGAAATATTAAGATTTGAATTTGTTCAATCTTGGTGCTCTCAACTCGCTGCTCATTCAAAATGTGATTGTTTTTATTCCTAATAATATTCAGCTTTTGGAACTCACTTTGATACTGCCTTTTATTATTGGATCATTTCTTGTAATGTTGTGCATTGATAACTAATTTTAAATCCACATTTTAAAGTTATAACTACAATACATGGGTTCTTAGCAACCGTTTAATATGTTAAATATTCAGTCTAAAATGTTAGTTCTGTCTGTCGGTTGTCGATATTCATTTACTGTACTCGCTTGAAAAGGTGAACAAATTAAACTCCCTGTAACATGTGGATGAGATGAAAGGAATATTTACCACTTTGTAACCTTGAATATCACCCATCATTACAAGCTAATGAGTGATCAGCCAGTTATCATGGACGCTTATCTTCACTAAGTGTTGATATCTAGTACGATAGCGGGTTATTGAAAATAGTTTCATTTGATATTTGAAACGCAGAACAACATATGTAATTGATTTCTCAGTCGCGATGTGAAGGTTTTGTAAACGATGATTAGGTGCATTACAATTATAGTCAATCAAATGTGAAATGAAACGCTATATAAATCACAATGCATGATCTATGCTTCTTATTAAATTCATAAAACTAGAAGGTCTACCATTAAGATATTGACAGAAGTGCTGAATATTTTTATTATTGCTATGACTACGTGTACATTATCCCAGCACTGATTCGGGATTTGAGTACTGTAAATTGTCGACAATATCTTATTAGACCACGTCAGAGCATTGATGAAATATACAATTTGTAATATTTTGAAAATTGGACAGCGTACGGCGTATGAGGTGGCCAAATCGAGAAGGGAAAGGGAAATTAGATTAGTTGATTATTCATGTTTTTATAGGGCTCTACTCTTTTTTACTTACAGGAGACATCATGACTACGCTATTCTTTTGCTTTGCAGATGTGTTTTCTGTCATAGTAATTGAGAAATACTGAAGTGTTAAGAATTTAAAGTTGAATATAGAAAATAGCAGTTTGACATTAAAATCATATTAAACTTGACATCGCAAAACCACCAAACTTCACATTTATGCATGTATGCGATGTACTTCACAAGGTTTTAATTGATAAGATCTAAACAATAACCTTTCCATCCACAGATGTCCCAGTCTAAGGTCAAGTCATTCCAGTGACAACTGAACATCATGTTTACAGTGCCTAAATACAGAGCCTTACACGCATGCGTGGTCCTTACTTTATTCATTGAACACATGTCGTGTGATCCACCATGGTCACGTGGAGAGTCAGATCCACCACGGTCACGTGGAGAGTCTGATCCACCATGGTCACGTGGAGAGTCTGATCCACTATTGTCACGTGAAGAGTCAGATCCACCACGGTCACGTGGAGAGTCTGATCCACCATGGTCACGTGGAGAGTCTGATCCACCAAGGTCAGTTCCGCATGGACAAAGACATCAACTTGGGGATAAACATTTGGAGGAAGGAAGCTTGAGAGATGTTCAAGACTTCAGGATTTTAGCCAATAAGCAAAATGGTGAACGTGATGTCATTTCAGATACAAATACCATATCATCCGTTCAGATTGACCAGTCTTTACATTCACTGTTGCCTATCATTGACCTTTCAGACTCTATTAAAGAGCGTCTTCAATATTCTGAAGATTCTAGTCCAAGCGAAGATCAACTTCAGTCTTTAAGCAAACGGTTAAAGAAATTGGAATCGAGCTCAATCGTGAAAGCATTGTATTCTCACATTCCATCCGAACATTCTGGACAGAGGTTTAATAAAAGCAAACCAAACTGTGCCGAGTTAGATGATAAAACAAATTATCTTTTACAAAGTTTGGTGAACAGATCAACTTTAAATGGTAAAGCCATTAAAACATCTCATAGTATGCTTCATAAGAAGTCTGAAGTAATGGTCAATCAAATAAAAACCAAACCATCTGTTCTGTCTGATTTTGACATTTCATCCACCTTTCAAAAACTTCAAACATCATCAGTACCCCACAAACAACATCGCTCAAAGAAGCATTCACCCATATTTAGATTCATTTCAATGATATTTCAAACATCAGAAATAAGTCAACATAAAGTGCAAACTAACCCTGAGCAACAGAAAATACCACATCGTTTAGATTTTGACCGTGCCAACCTCAAAACTGGAAATAAAAAGGTTAAATTGACAGAAAGAACTAAAAGTGTGAATTTTTTCGATCGTGTTCTGATAAACAAAAGAGCAAGACATTTGACTCTTCGTATCAATCAAAGTCATAATCAAACACTTTCTCGTAAAAGGCGCTCGGGGAAACCTTATCCAAATAAAATTCGAACAGCTACTGATAAGTTGGCCAACAACAGGAAGTCTCCAATTTCCTCACGTGAACGATTCTCTGGCAAGTTTCCTGAAAGAAATTCGAGGCTGTCAGATTCGCGCCCTGGTTCCAGAATTCGTGGATCGAGTTACCCTAGAGGTGAAGACCTTTATGATTACACAGAATTCTACTCTCAGTCAGAGAACCGACCAATTTTATTGGAACCACAGGTTAGTCAAGCAATTTGTTGTAATTTCAAGCAAATTAAGAATTTGATTCTCTTTCATCCGTCACGAAAGCCATCTAACGTGAATTAACATTTTGGTTACGCATCGCGTTCTGAGTCAAGGTTAAAATTTGATGTCACAATTGCAATGATCATTTATAATTTCTCAAAGACACGCAATGACAGAATTGATGAGTGTTGTTTATTATGTGACAATATTTCGAAATTTTAACCAATCATGATTCTAAAATACATGAAACAATTCATAAACAGCGCAGTATTGTGACTAAAAATGTAGATTTATCAAAATGAACTAACAACCCAGAAGTTCTATTAGCATCACGTACAATTTCGGCTAATGTATATTTAACTTCTAGTAGGCTATACTTGACTCTCTGGTGATTGTTCTTTAAATTTAAACTTGGCGATTGTCATTTTGCAAAACTCACCAATGACCTTTTTATCATTTACTTTATTAGGAGCATTAACAATAACAAAACGTAGGTTATTCCAAAAAGTGATATACATGGTGAGACTATAATCAACCTAAGCTGAATAAACCAGCAAGTATTGCTGTTCTCATGCATGTACACAAATAATTGAAAAGACAAGATTGTAACACGTTTATTATAGTGTTTGTATTGTTTTCATAAGTTTCTTCTTTTATTTGAGATTGTTTTCATCAAAAAAGGTGACCGTATTGATAAGTTATACTCTAGATGTGGTAGAATGTATGCATTGTTCTGTTGTTAAGTATGCATTTACCTATTAAATTTGAAATCATCTTAATTATACTTATAACTTTAAAAGGTTTGCAACTGTTTAGTTGATGTTTGAATCAAAATAGAGTGTATCATAAAATTGTACTTACTATACTTTAAGCTTACTTTTAAGGCTGTATACATTTCTTACTATTAAGAAAGTATCAAAACTCCTATTTTGTTCTACCAAAACATAAACAGAAATGGATTGAGGTACAGAAGTTGAGTTGCCACTTATAATTCTATTTCTGTAAGGTGTTCAGGTATTATTATATTGTTTGTTATTATGTATTTAACGCAGTTTCGTTCTGGATAAGAACGCGAACTATTGAAATAATGAACGAGCTAGCGAGTTCATTATTTTAATCAGTTCAAGTTTAAACTTATTTTATACCTCTTTTAGATTAAATAAGACGAAAAAAGCTTAAAAAAAATATTCAACAAAGGCTAGCTGATCATTGAAATTACAAACAAAGTAGCTCCACGTGTTGTCGTGTTGACCTATTTTTCTGATGACGCGTTGTGACGTAAGATATCTCGTTGGGTCGTGTGACAAGTAGTTTGAGATTAAATACAAAAGTTGTGCATCTTACTCTAGCTGGCGTTGTGGTTAGAGCGTCGGGATAATAACAAGAAGTTCTTGGGTTCGAATTTTCAGAATCGGCAACTTTTTCTTAAATAGCCTACAAAATCAAGATACTATTCTTGATTTCCCAAACCTCGGAGAATGATTTCAAGTAGTTTCCCAAAATTCGGAAAACGATTGATGATAATTTACGCTTTCCTTGTCGTCGCAATTGACGATTCAAGGTAATAATGCACGCGCAAAGCATCATGGTCACCGTGCATTGTGGGAATATAACTGCATGATTGAATACATTGAATTATATAGAGAAATACCATCTAGGGTTATAATAATATTATCTTGTTGTATATTTTTGTGTCATCAGAACGTACTTTTATGAAGTCTGGTAGGTCATTATTATAATTAAGACAGTAAATATGATTTTGCCTAAACTGCTGTGCCGCTTGTCACTTGTGTATTATCAGAATATTTACTACCTACTCTAACGTACTGCTTTCTGATAGTTAGAGGGCTCTCAACCAGCTTTGTAACTTGCCATGTATGCTATGCTTTATAAGCTTACTGAGCAACAATCTCTCATACGGTCGAAGACTTTTTTAAATCCAACTCGATTAATTCAACAATTTCAAAAATATCAGAGTACATTACAGAATATTTCTTTTTGTTGAAAGCTGGGTTTTTGCTTAATCCGTGCTGGATATCTGCATAGAGTTTTAAAATGGTCATACGACGTACAACATCGCTTGAAAAAATGATTCAATACTATTTCTTGTATATGATGGAAATGGAGGAGACAGGTCAACGATCAATACTCAGGGAAAGATTTACTCTAAATTATAACCTCTGCATGTATTTGATCAACGGATAAATTTGATATTTGAATAGATAAGTTGAATAGATAAGAAGTTTGACTGTACTTTGAATTATAAAATCCTCATCAATCTTTCATAAATATGTATCACAAAAGTGTCTATATAACACATGACTGATGACTGAGGATGGGCTTTTTCTTCTGTTGTATTTGTCTTCATAATTGTTAATGTTTGACTTAAGATAAGATATAATATCGAGTGAGCAATGAAACTTGACCTCTTTTCAAGTAGTAAACCTCTAGCAGTCTTAACAAAATAATAGTTTTGAGGTCGAAAGTAGGAATTCGAAGGGTGCATCAACATTTAATTAATCACGTTCAATCCTATTAACTTCAATTTAACTAAATTGACTTCGTTCAATTTGGAAAATGGGGCGTACAGAAGAATCAACAGTGAGATATTAACGGTTCCAAAAGGCCAGACAGTTCAACAGCCCAAGTCATACAAGGTCGCATAATTGAGCTGGATATACCTTGAGTGTATGAAAACAAACAAACCGTTGTTGTAAATTAGATAAAAGGGAAGCAAATAATGAGATACGAGATAATATAATCATGGCAATGAAAGGAATCTAATGTGAGAAGGGATTTGGTTGCCTTATATTACAACTACAGACAATATTTTCGTTTTTGTAACTCAAGCAATGTAAATTACAATGAAAATAATAGATATTTTATAAACCACAATATTAAAACAAAGCAGAAGATTTATTCTTTATCATTTTCCCTTGACTTTTATGCGAAGTTTCATTATGGAATGTCTTTTGAGAGTTTGCTGGCAAAAATGGCAATGTTCTTACATTCTTAAATAATAAAGGTCGAATAGTCCAGGTGCTTCATTCCTCATAGAAGATCAACATCAAATATTGATTGTCTAGCGGAAACTGTTGCTTATTCGAAAGTTAGTTAACGGAGATCGCCCAGCTTTTCCTTATAACGTAGATATATATTTTAATAGCATCTATTGTTTTTTCACTTGTTTATAGGTCTAGAGAAAAGTACTTCACTTTGTGGATCAAATCCCTTTTTTTTCAATGAGGGTCTATTTTGAAAACAGATACAATTGAAAAAAATATTTTGCGAAAACCTACGATTTTTTCTTCAACCGCAAAAAGTCAATAGTTTTGTATTCAGATCTTTAAACAACAACTGACGATTCCAATTTTTTTGTAATTTGTTTATCTCCTCTCTTAATTATGGTTGCGGAAAAAAATATTTTTTTAGATAGCTAATGGTCTCAACTAACAATTTGACCTTAGCAATTATATTTGAAGCCCTCATCGACAATGCCAGGGGGAAGACATATATGTTTTATGTAATTATATAAAACAAGTCATCTTAACGAATCATGTTGATGTTAGTAATACAAAAAAAGATAATAAAATATATCGCAACGTAAGACAAGGAAGAGTGAAATTGATCAGTCATCACAGGACTCTGACATAATCCAAAAGTTAACATCACATTATTAAACAAGATCTGATTGTGAGGGAAACGGTGCGAGGAGAACAAAATCTGTAAATTATCCGGGCAATTGATGTGCAAAAATGCATGTGAAAAAATGATTGCAGATTTTTTCTTTCAGTAGTCGAATCATCTGAGTAATCGATTTTTTAATTGATTATTATACTGCAGTTGTTTATGACAGTTTTTTGAAACAAGTATCCTTTTTCTTGATAGTATGACTGACTAATTTGGATTTTTAAATAACGATTTGTTTTCCTTATAACAAATAATTCATGGTTAAGGAAACTGTGCACTCTGTATACAATGTTTCGAGTTGTGAGATGATATGCAACTCAAAAACTTCCAAACTCAATAAAGTTTTAACAGTTTTTTCAACATCTCGAATCACAATTATTAATCTAAAAATAGGGCTTTTATGATTCTTGTAAACAGCTAATCTAAATTCTAGGACATCATCAGACAAGGTTAACGTCTTCGAAAATTATTGTCATGATGAAAACTCACGCCTGCAGTTGATTAACGACAAAAACAAAAGGCGCCAACACCCATTTATATTTCGGCTATTTGTTTAACCAGATTCGTCTGGGTTCTTTTCGAGATGTAATTATGAAATTGTTTACATTTATTGTTTTATTTTAGAAATATCTCGTGATTTTTTGCAGAGGAGAGAATTTAGCTTCAATAATCAAGATGAGACGTGTTAATGTTTATGGGATAGCAATTGAGATGATTTGTGTTGGTTGATCCATATTTGATTCATTTGTTTTTGTCAAAATATATGTATTTGATTTGCGTTATATTTTATTTAAAAAAACAACTGTAATCATTATTTAATCATAATCATTTGCTTTTGCTATAAAAAAAATTGTGGACACAAGAAGAAATAAGCTAAATATATCATTAAGAACAAGATTAGATCAGGGATGAAATAACATCAAAATAAGAGGGAAAATCATAGTTAACCTGAAAATAGATGAGGGAAACTAAACTAACACACATACAACAAACCCAAATTTACTGATAGATAAGTCTGTGAATTCTGCAATTCTAGAAAAGCTAACAAAAAACAATATTCTTGTTTACATTTATGCTGAAGAGTTGATGATCAAAGGTGTGTTAATCACACAGTGAAAGCCAGAGATAATACACATAACATGAAATACAATGAACTACCAAAACATGAACTACAATGTACTACCAAAACATGAACTACAATGTACTACCAAAACATGAAATACAATGTACTACGAAAACATGAAATACAATGTACTACCAAAACATAAAATACAATGTACTAACAAAACATGAAATACAATGTACTACCAAAACATGAAATACAATGTACTACCAAAACATGAAATACAATGTACTACCAAAACATGAAATACAATGTACTACCA
>JAUUEB010473271.1:0-11494 GCA_032362205.1 Clione limacina | reverse complement strand
GTAATTGGGCGGACTACCTAATCAAAGTATAACTGTAATTGGGCGGACTACCTAATCAAAGTATAACTGTAATTGGGCGGACTACCTAATCAAAGTATAACTGTAATTGGGCGGACTACCTAATCAAAGTATAACTGTAATTGGGCGGACTACCTAATCAAAGTATAACTGTAATTGGGCGGACTACCTAATCAAAGTATAACTGTAATTGGGCGGACTACCTAATCAAAGTATAACTGTAATTGGGTGGACTGATTTCAAGAATCCCTTCGTAATGATATTTGATTCAGTCGTCAATGCTTTTGGACAAAACTGATTTAAGCTTAAAATCAGACACAATAGAGAAAGTACTCAAAACGTGTTCCGCACTCATGTCTGTGGCATTAATGTAATCAGATTAAATCTGTACACCTATGTGAACCTTTATCTTGCCTTTTGCTTGGGAAACGGTGGAATTAACAGAATGTCATGATGAAAACAAGAACCCTTTATAGAATAAATGAATACAAAGATTAAAACTAACATCATATGTGTAACTACACAATACGGGTGATATCTACCTTCTATTTATATTGCATTTGTGTCATATTACTACCTCTGCCACTCTCATTATCACCATCTATTTCACGTTATTTTCCTCTCTCTCCAATTCCTATAGTAGTATTGCGTTGTTATATATGCTCATATTTCCTTCTAATTATATTGTCCTGATCTAAACAGATGTTATGAAATGAACCTTTATTTTTTATCGTTATCAAATTATATTTTTTTTATTCGACGTATTCAAGTCCACATAAACATCCCAGTTAACTTTTATTTTTTCGTCCATACACATGGAAGTATTTTACACAATTTACAGACTAAGTCAGTCATCTTTAAGTAGCCCAACTCATAGCAGGAGTACAGCATGGATTTGATTAGTGAGTATAGTATAGCTCCTCGACTTAGTCATTACCGTTAGTTATTAACCGTTAACCTTCAGAACAACTTAATGACCCTACATCGTCGAGTTGAGAACGTTCTGTATAGACCTCTCATCTTTAACCGATACTTGGAACTTTCCGCTGGTCAGAAGCATCAAAGACAAAGATGATTAGGCAGAGTACACAAGAAGCTAATATCCGTACTACGGTAAACATGTCAGTAAATGGGTTGATTGAACCATTTGGACATCTGAGAGAGAGGTCAAGTCATCACTGACCACTTAATATAAATATAGATAACTCGAAAGGCGTGTTTAGGTCCACTTTGGTCATTTGTGCTTATAAAATTTTCTTTTGATAAACTCGTGCCGCTCTAAATTAACCAATAATTATCAATCACAGGTTGACCCTTAATCAATCTTTGTGAGCTTACATCTTTTATAGATTAATGTTTGAAGAGTTGGTAATAAGATTAAGGTTATACGTGTTCAGTGTATAAATGAAGTTTGTAAGTGATAAAGGTGCAAAGAATTTTTATTTCCTAATAATAAAACTATGTAACAGAGAGAAATCTTTGATGAGGAAATTTGCTATCATCGAGCTTTTGGAAAGAGCCCTCTCTTTCACATCAGCCTTTTAGCCTTTCCAACATATGTTGTAAATTTCAACAATAGCATTAATTACAACAACATACTCATCACTCATCCTAAATGCAATAAATATGTTATCATAGTAAATGTTGATATGTTTCATGGTAAATAGCATTGAGGTAAACATGGTTGTGCATTGTACATCTCCATTCCTTGCAAATCGTTTAAACATTGTTTTCTAAATGTGTTTTTTTAGGCAGAGAAACATCGTGTTACAACAATTATGCAACTAAGTGATTAGATTATGTTGAGAATGATGCTAGTTACGCCCTTATGTCTACATACTTCTCAGGTAGATCCTGAACCTATCTAGAAATTTGAGCTGACTCAGTTCTTGTTAAATGGACGGCAAAAATGGTTTACATCAGCTTTACATACATATGCCTACTAGTATTGATTAAGGGAGACAATTGAATTATTGATGAAACATGTTTTTGCGGACAAGTTATAGGAATAGGAATGCATGCAAATAATGACATAGTTCATGTAAATACTATCGGTCTATGTAAGTAGGCAGTTATCGTTAACATTTTCTATTAGTGAAAGTAATCACCTGTCCCTTACAACTAACTGACCTAATTTATTCAATACATAAGTCAGGAATTCACATAGACAAAGACTCACATGGAGTTATGTCATAAAAGTAGTCATCAGGTCACCCATGTGACGTCATAACACTTGCAAAATGATGTTCTTCTTTGTAACGAGCCTTATTTATTCAAACCAGAAGTTAATAGTTTACGTAGAGAAAGACATTCGTAGCTTTATGTCATCGAGGTATTCATAAGGTCAACCTTGTGACCCCATATCATTTACATAATGATGTTTTTCTTTGTATTGCGTAAACTGCCACCAATAATGAAATTCTTCTGGCTATTGAAAGGGCAACAAGCATCCCGAGTTAGACGCACTTAGTCCCCTACTGCACAGCTCAGCGAGCATGGTCTATAGCATTGTAGTACACTATTGAGCAAGTCACAACAAATTAGGCCAGATGCGCCTATCCTAATGAGCCAACAACAGTCTTGAGAGGTCTTTGCTCCGGTACGATGAGCATTCTGAAATGAAGCGAAGTGGCGGTCAATCCTCTTATAACAACTCATGCGAGCCTGAATGCATAGCAGAACTGCCGGGTCATGAGGATGGATTGACCTCAGAAGTTTTCAGGGTCACAGGTCACAATGGCAGTTTGACCGCCTGTTGTCAAATGATGATGCTATGAAAGGAACAACCTCCATCAGCATAGAGCAGTCTCAAGTTTATGAAGCCTGTTTTTCAGCAGTGGTCACACCTCATTAGTTGAGCTCGAGAAGTTCTGTCAATATAGCTTTTTGTCATTTGTCGGTGTCAGAGAGTTTTCACAGGTGATATCAGGGATAATTTGTCATCTCCGTATGACGTTGAGGTTGTGTGTTGAGAACCAACACGGCTGTGCAGGAAGTGTGTAATTGCTTAACGTGCCATGGTAGATGGAGAGATGTACCAGATTAAAATAGTTGTTCAATTTCTTTTCGCATCAAGACTTTCCCTACTCATTTGGATGCAACAAATAAAGCCATTAAAAGTTGATCACCCATAACCCTTGACATGTAAAAGGGCTTAAAATCTGTATAAAACCATAATCCACCATTAACTGTATCCCTCAGACCTCCCTTGTATTTTATGCTCCATTGTTGTATATATCAGTTAACTTATGAAAGAAAGAACACTGACTGCATTCTGCGCTATCATTATTTTGATTTTTAGCAATAACTGTCTGTTCTGGTGCTTGCTTGCATTACATCCCTTTATATTTCACCAGTGTGACAGAATAATAATAGAAAATTCAACGTTCAGTGTGATTCCAATAATATTACATGAGCAGGAAATACAACTTATTCCTTATTCAGGAACTTTTTGTTTATTCATTGTTTTCGAGACTGAAATTTTCAAAGCTTTATTGATTTTCTTGAGGGTGAATCGCGACTTAAACGACTTAAAACATTAATTGATTTACATATTTTAATACTTTTGTGGTCAATTCTTCCTTTCTCAAAAGCTTATAATATATTTTATTGTCAATCTGTTTGCTTTTTAAACAACAATAAAATTTGTGAACACTTGTGGGAAGAAAAAACATACTTTACAAAATGGTTTTATGTGGTATCTTACCATCTCCGCTACTTCTGATGTTAAGTGTTGTTAATGTTAGATGTAAGGATATTGGATACGTATCATGTGAGTTTGTATGTGATCTTCAAGTATTAGAGATAAATCAATCTTCAAAGTGAAGACGTCCTGTACTTTTGTCATATCAAGCAAAAGAGTTAACGGCTTACTTAACACGTTTTGCTGCTTTCTTGAGATCTCAATGTCTTCAATTCTTGAGGATATTATTAGAGCAGAACACTTGAAAAAAAAACTCCGGGCCTTCGGGCCAACAGATGGTTAAATAGATATGAAAATAATCGCACTGCATTCGTATCTCACCAAAGTTTGTGGCCGTCGTTAAATCAACGAGTCATTTTGAAAAATGTGACAGGAAATATGAGTAAGGAACGATACCAAGTGGGCCATAGGAGCGATACCAAGTGGGCCATAGGGGTCTTAGAGTTGAACTTGAAACTTTTGTGTGAGGAATTCCTGTACGACAGGGGGTTAAGATTAGTATCATATTTCATCAATAGTTAGACCAGAGCATTGTGTTAAGTTATGAGATGTGTTATTGTTATGCCCTATGTGAAGTCTGTATTATATAGCTAGTCTATTCTATTTGGAGAGAATCTGTTAACTGCGTGCATAGATACGGGGTATGGTTAATTATTATATTTTGGCCGTGACAGTTATTAAATCGTCACCTGGTTATTTATAAGGACACCTGTGATACACAGGATCTTTTGTTTAATTCTTTAATTGGAACGTGTTATAAGATTAACGCATAAAACGTTGTAAAAATCGGTATTGTCATAATGTGCATACGCTGATCCCACCCTAGTGTGTCCGGTAGGGTGCTTTTCCATTTGTGGGATATATCTAGCACAAATACATTCGTGATTCATTTTATTCATGCTGTTGACATGATATAATTTTTCGAAACGTAATAAAACAGGTTATTGTAGTTAAGTGCAACGGCTTATTCTCCTCTTCGTAGGGCGTCCGATGTCCGTACATTTGCGTGTCGTATCTATCACTGATGGCTTCTTTCGATGCCTGTTTATTCATGCTGTTGACTGTTGACATAATTTATTTTTCTGAAACATTGAACAACTCAAATTACTAAAGCGGTAAATGACTAAACATGAAATATTCTTTTCATAAATCAAGTCGAATTTAAACTTTACCATGTTTACCATAGAAAATGATATCAGTTCAGAATCCTAAGTGTTCAAATGATTAAAGCAAATAAATAAATTGCTTTTATTTCGATCGAAAAATTATGTCACTTTTTCTTTTAGCACAGCTGGTTGAATTTTTTAACTATATAATAATAATAAGTTAATTTGAATCGAACATATACATATAAACGATTACAGATACTTCCCTGGTTGTGCATTCACACGTCTGACGAATACCAACTACAGTGTTTCTTCTACCCTGGTAATCACAGACACTGCTTCTCTGAATCATATCATCTCAATTTGTTAATGAATTTTGTATGCATACGTTCTTATTGTCTATCTGTCTCTGCTTCCATGTCAATGCCACCTAGGAGGATGCAGTTCTCGCCTAGAAAGCTTCTGTTCACAAGGCGTGTGTGTCATCACTCATGTCACCTCATCAATCGTCTGCATTCTCTCTAGGGATGTGCTAATGTGTTGTTACGTCAGCGTATTTCCGGCAAATTGCGACTTCTGTCTGCAGATTGAGATCCGCGAAGCCAGACTTGTATTTGAGGATGCTGTGTAGAATATCAGCCTTCGTAACACAGGCTCAATATGGCCAGTAATTATCGTGTTCAGTCAAAGCCTTCACTGTTGTCATCTTAGGCGGTGAATTAACGGCAGGAAGGCAATCGATTTTTTGGATTGTTACATTATTTTGACAAATAATGACTATGATGAGCGGAAGTCAGCGGTGGTTAGTCCATCAGTTTATAAAGACATGTTGAGTCAACATTTTGTTCGAGAAGTACTTATTATGACGTATTTCAACAATCGGCATTATTTTTGCTGATCGATGATGAGTTCGTCGAACTTTTCATTCTGGTTTGAAAGCTGTTGCTATTGGGTAAAAACGGCATTATTTTTGCTGATCGATGTTGAGTTCGTCGAACTTTTCATTCTGGTTTGAAAGCTGTTGCTATTAGATTGTTCCTCACTGCTTGAAAAGATTCATTGTCTTTCTTTACATTCCTCAATGGATATGTCATATCGAATGATTGTCTATTTTTACTCTGATCCAACGGGGACAGTTTGACATTGTTAATTATAAATAAACATGACAACAAAAGGCGTCGTAGTTTGAAATATGATACCAATGTCATAAGCCATCATTTTGGATCCATGAATCAAGGCTTGTTTATAACTTTCCAGCGCACACCTTCTGCTTTAGAAGTGGATTTTCTGAGCATCTCAAGATGATAAGCGACAAATGACCAAACAGATTAGTTCAAGGAAATTCTTGATGAGATTCCTTAGCGTATCTCCCCATGAAGTGAAGGTCCACACAGAAACCCCACAGTGTCATAACTGACAGGTTCAAGGTCATTCGGCAGGACTTTCAGGACACCGGTTATCTCGGAATATCATCTCCTGGAGATTCCTTGATATTAGGAAAGATTGTGCTATGCTCTGATCTCTTTAGGTTGTGTATATCTGCGATAAGCAGGATAGTAGGAGTGATGCCCTGTCCAAATGTTACTTTACAGAACGGCCCAGTAAACGGGAAATAACATTCATCTTTTTTAACTGTTACCTACGTTTATTTCATCTTTTTTTTAAACTTTTGGCATTTATGATTAATATTTTTTTTAAATTATATCGTTGGGGATTTCCCATGCCAATCCATCATTAATCTTCCCTCCACACTACATCTATCTAATCGTCTTGAAAGATCATCTAATTCTAAAATTCTTTCTTCCACTTACATCTTATGTCTTTTTCTTCTCGTATTCACAATTCCAGAAATACTTGCGAAACTGTTGTTATTTGATCTGAATTATGAAACGAATGTGACATTTAGTTGTAACCGCCAAACACCAAATTATAAACTTTTGGAACATAACTGATTTTCTTTCTATGTTTATCTCCTTCACTTTACAAATACCTGTCTCATTTATTATCACATATAACGTCAAATGTTTTCAATAACGTATCCCTTTAAGGTGGGTCAATCATAAGTGTAACGTCAAATGTAGTAAATGTAAAATTGTTTATATATTGCTACAAGCCACAAAATTAGTACAACACAATGTGTATAAACTATAAACTATTTGACAAGCAACATATGTATATGTAAGAAAGTATGTATAGTAAACACAATACACAGTAACAAGCGGTGACATTTCATTCCCGAGTGACCCAGAGACACAACATGTCCTCACAATATATATATAATCTAATCCGACAGCAGCGGTAGCTGGCACCACAAACGCAGAAAGAAAATCTTGGGATTTAACTGATGTTATCAGTCAGCTATTATCCAAACACATGTGGACCCCAGGGCCGATGAAGCAGCAAAATTGTGACATTTCTTAACAAAATCTATGAGCTGGGCGACTTTGCAAGCTTAACGTTCTAAACCAAAGCTGCTTTGCCTGGGAGGCATGAAGATATGGCATTGGTTATTTCCCAAATTACTATAAATTACCAGGAATCTGTTTGGTTTGTTGGAGAAGCCGTAGAATGATCGTGCTTTTAGAGGGAGATTCGATCGTAAGTAGTCTTAGAATTCAGGAACGGAGATTGTTATCGGTGATTGTTATCGCTATCTTCCTTTTTCACCTGAAGTAATGACACTTGGATTATTGAATAAGACTTGAGATCTGTCATAATCTTTATACGGATTTACCTACAGTGGCAGAGGACGGTCACACATAAATTAAATGTTCATCCTACCCGCCAAAAAAGACAGCTTAATGCACTCGAGGCATTTTATAGACTTTTGATAAATGTTCAATAAAACTGATCTATTATTTAAACTGACGATTGACAAGTAGAAAAATCAAAATGTCAAACAAATTATCGAAAGTAACAAAGAACTCGAAAGTAAAAAAGAACTCGAAAGTAACAAATATCTCGAAAGTAACAAATATCACGAAAGTAACAAATAACACGAAAGTAACAAATAAAACATGAAACAAAACAAATAGTCGAAAGTAACAAATAACTCGAAAGTTACAAATAACTCGAAAGTTACAAATAAAACACGAAACAAAACAAATAACCGAAAGTAACTAGTAACAAATAAAACGAAATAAAAGAATCAGAAATAATCGAAAGTAAAACACAAAACAAAGCAGCATTTACGTAAGCTCCATAATAATCAAAATCATCTCCTCCGTCAAGGCGAGAGACAAATCGATACAATAAGTTAGAGGTTGGAACTAAGTCTAAACATGCTGGAAGTCTGAACTAGCAGATAATGTCAAGAGACAGTTGAAAGAATAGTTTGGTGAAGATGACAGGTCGACAACTCGATGACACAATCAATACAAGACAAGACAAAGCTTTTGCTCATGTACAGTCCTTACGCATCATGACTCTCACCGTCTTTGCTTTAATGTTATTATTGTTTTCTTTCCTCTTTTTAACGTCTGCTCTTCAATACGCGTTGACATTTAATGTTTGCAGACGAAATTAGGATAGGTTTCGATTCCCTACATTACGTTTTTATCATAATTAGTGAAGAGTATGAAGGTGATTTTGCATAGACACTTGTCTGAATATTTAAGTTCAATCATCTCCAAAATAAGTCTTTGAAAATTCAACAAGTATCTTGATGTTATACCAGGCGCGTAGCCATGATTTTGGACAGAGGGGGGGGGGCATATTTTCAAATTAATGACCGAATTTTTTTTTAATTTTTACAAATGATGGACATTTAGAGTATTTGGGATCTCAGATGGGGGAGAGGCATCCCCCATAACCTGGCTATGCGCCTCTTTCCTACAGTCAGTAGTAACTATAATTAGTAGTTTTTTTTATAACAACGCTCGCATGCCACTGTTCTTCTTGAGCCTTTAAACTGCAGCCGTTACTGACTGGATACTGGATACTCGCTAGTTACTTCCCTTGTTAAATATGTCATCATAGCAACTGTTGCCCTGGTGACTAGCGCGTCCTAGGCTTATGACAAGTTTATTGTCTCCGCACTCATTAACACTGCGATATCATGTCACTGATGTTCTTACTGTCTACATTAATACTTCATAAATCTTCACATAAAACTTACTCACACTCGTCTTATGATAGCCGCTCTGAGACAGACACACTCGGCAGCGTAACAATAATTATAGCAGTCCTCTAGGGGCTAACAAGCACGTAGTCAAGAGATGTATTCAGATACAGGTCGACAAAACAAGAAACGTTAATTAGAGAAGGATGTAGAGTCAGTTCACATGGCCGACTTTCTGTCAGCGGTGAACATTTTAATTAAGCTGCTATCTTCCTGAACGGAGAGAAGTCAGGGATCCCTGCAGAGATAAGCGCCAGAGTCGCTTCAATCAGGAACTTAAAACTTTAAATTTAAGAGGAAAATAAAGATGTATCTAATACGGCTACGTCCTTCCTGTCTTTAATGATATCATTCAAGAACATTCACCCCTTATAAAACAGGTATTAAGAGCAAAGTCTAAGAAATAAGGAGTATTTATGATTTTGTTGTCACTTTTTGAGAAAAAATAATTGTGTATCGAAGGCGAATTTAGATTTTCATTGATTTTGGTAAAAACTCTCCATGTAGATTTTACTTCTGAAAGACCTTGACCTTCTCTTTGGCTTATTTTTATGTAGAAGAACACATCTATATTTTCTACTCAAACAATTATTTGGTAATTTTGATTCTGATAAAATTGTAGAGTCATTTGTAAAAGAACATCTCACTGTTTCACTGTCAATGATATTTGAGTAGCTAAGCATTAGACATCACTAAACTTATTTACCGAATGAATCCAGAGCTCCAGACAAAAAATTATATTCGAATATTACCACTACGATGTTGCTACTAAGTATATTCCCAGACATAAAGAAATGATATTCCATACAACTTTCATTAAATCTTCCAGACATAGTGAAATTATTTTCTATATAGGTTTAATTGTTATCATGTATTATTGCCAGACATAGCGAAATGATATTCAAATCTACTTCTATCAATAATACACCCACAAGACATAGGATAATAGTATCAAGTATTCGCCGTCTAGAATGAAAGGTCATGTGATATACGAGTCGGTCATCTAGGGGATTGGTATATTATTGCTTTGGCCTATAGTATAATGCAGTCGGAAGTCTTTAAGTACCCTTCAGTCAGAGCGTCTTACATATCTTTTGCATTAACAAATGTTACACACGAAATGAATTTATATGAATCTAGTTCCTTGTTGAACGAGGAAATACATAACAAGCCGAAACAAAAAAACATCCAAGTAATCTTATTATTTTACCAGACATCATACATTTTTGATCAAGGGTTCAACTTTATGCACCTGGACGCTTAAAGACAGGAATTTGATAAATCAACACGAATGTGGTTACATTTCCCTTGTGGAAAGTTAAGTTCAAGCTGATCAAATATTTGTTTCCATTAATATATTCATATTTTTTTCCTGCTGAGTTGCAATCTATTCATGTTATATTTGGCTTATTCCCCTTGTTGTATCTTTGATTACCTCCCCTCTATAAACCTATTCATCTCTGTGTCTGTCTTGTCAACACCATTAACAAGATTGTGAAATCAAGTTTCACCCTTAATTAGCCCCAAGGGGAAGAAATCCAGGTATACATTTTGACGGCAGGCGGGAAAAACTCGTAAGATAAACAAGAGATACAGAAGTAATGAGCGAGTTGTTCATAACAAGCTAAGTATATCTCACTAATTGTCACATTGTTGGGCTTTATTCTCATATGTATTTCAATAACAGCATTATCTTACGACGTTGAGGCATTATCTTACGACGTTTAGGCATTATTTCAAATGTTGTTGTAAGTTTGTGTTTGATGTAAGACATTATTTGTTATAATTGTTTTGCATTTTATTTGTTTTTTATAAGAATCGTCAAACTCTCATTACAAATTATTCGTGAATATGAGTAATATTTGTTACTCTTTGTTATTTGAGTAATATTCGTTTCTTTGTATTTTTGTTTGTTTACTATTTCGTTGTACTTATTTGTGTATTACAGAAACTAGAAACCAAATGCTTTTGTTTATAATATGACACTCGTTAAGAGTGCCGAATATATGTTCTTCAATACGAAATATAACCTATTTTTTGACGATCTTAGTCTTTTATTTATTTCTTCTTTTCAAACTCTTGCAAAACGATGATCTACATCCGGCATTCAAATCCTTTTATCACCTATTAATCATCTTCTTTTAACACAATCAAAAGCTCATTACACAAAATAACAAGAGTTCAATCAGAAAATGCAAGTCGATCCCTTATCACAACAAAGAGGGCAAATGTGTTCATGATCCTGATATCACACCAGAAGCTAGACTTGTTGCTTATCCCCCTTTGTTATGGTCTGGCCAGAAGATCACGTAATTATAAGGCAGTTACAAGCCCCCGACATGTTTTCATTTCATTTTTCTCTATTTTCTCGCACGATTGCCAGCTTGTCACAACATAAGAGTAGTGTCTAACTTGATTGAGTGATAATTGGATTGTACTTCATGTCATTTCTTTCTCTCTTTCTCTCTTTTCTTCTTTCATTTATCTCTCCCTCTTCTCTCTCTCTCTCTCTCTCTCTCTCTCTCTCTCTCTCTCTCTCTCTCTCTC
>JAUUEB010473249.1:0-11495 GCA_032362205.1 Clione limacina | reverse complement strand
AAAAAAAAGTCTAGGGTCGGGACCATTTTCCAGGGTCGGTCGGGTTACAGTAAACAAACACTTTTTTTAGGCCTTAATAAAAAATAATCCCTCTTTAGTTTTCTTCAATGTAAAACTGGAGTAAAGCAACAAGGAAGTATACAATCAAAAAGCGTGACTAGAAGCAGTGAACTTAATGGTAGAAAAAAGGCAGACAGAAATAGACCCAAAAAAAGAAAATTGTTGTCGAAGGGTGAAACATTTCTAAGAAAAGGTGAAAAACTTCGAAACAGTTTCATTATCAATAGAGGTACAACAAGTTAATAGCTGGTAGAGAAAAAAAATCCCTCGCTGCAAAATACTTAAGACGCACTAAACGAAATGAACAAAAAGGCTAAAAATAAGAACACTCTTGACTTGACTTTTATTCGTGAATCAGCTTCCATTGCAATTTTTTGAACGAAACTAGTTCCTTTCTTATCCCAGAAAAAATAACAAACAAAAAACTAAACAAAAGTGCATAACTATCATATCAGCTTCACTTAAATGTATGATAAAATCAAACATGAAATAAAAAATTGACTCATTTACACACTTGCAAAGCATATTGTACATTTTCTTGTAAATGTGTGTACAAATGACATTGAACTTGGATTTAAATATATCAGTTACGTCATTTGCTAGGATTCAATCTTAATAAAAACTTATTGTCATTTAACAAGATGATGGTGCACATGAAAAATACAGGCAATCAGTACATTTCATTAGCGTTATCTATTTTGAAGATTAACAGACAAATATAAGAAACAAAATGAAAATTGAAAATTCAAAAACAAAATCACACGCATTGACAAATGTTCTAAATGCCGGTCATTTTGTTGCATGCACATAACTACGCGTCGTTTGAAATTGTTTAGGACTATAGCGTGAATTTATTGGGGAATGGCTCTTATGTCCCTGTTTATGGACATCCATTTTTCTTGAGACGACTTTCCCTGGGAAATGCACCTGCAGCCAGGCGATCACTGATTGAGCAATGTGTCAGGTTGGACCTTCCTGTTTAAACCATAACTATCCTTTGTCCTTTTTCAAGTTTGCTGTTATTCAGATCCCTTATTAATTTCTTCCGGGGTGAGGGGTAGTTAACAGAATTAATTTCACGGTCCCCTTCTTCTCGTTCTTGAACAGGTATGGCCCAAAGAGATGAAATAGTTTTCACGCTTACCGTATTATTTCATATTATGTTTTTACATGTATGCGTTATTTTCATTAGTTTTAATCAAGTTTGTTTTAATTTTAATAACATTAAATGACATGTTGAAATATAGAAATCTCAAGTTGGACTTAATTATGATCAATTGTTAACGGGAAAATGTAAAATATGGGAGACCTTTTTTGTTGTCACTCCTGTTATATTTCCATGCCGGCTGTAAAAGCAGGTATTTTGTTGTAATGATTATATCATCAATGTTATAATTTCTTTGTTCGCTTTCGTTCGAACGGCGGAGTCAATACTAATTGTTAACATAATTTCAGTTAGCGTACTGCTTTTACACACTCCTATTTTACTTAACACGTGTTTAAATGTTAACACTTTGGTACTTATTTTGACTATTGGGCGGCTGCTATCCGTCTTTACATAGTTTTTGGATGTTTAGGGTTTTACAGTTTCTTTGTAGGACTTTTGAATTTTGTCCGGATGGCACAATTTGTAACCACCAAGAAATATTTTGCTTGCGCAATGTGCACAGTCGCACTACGTTTCATTGTTAATCTCCGATAGGACTAGATGTCTATCAAGTATGACATAGAGGTATATTAAATATGATTATGAAATATATTCGAATGAGTGGTAAGCACAGTCATCAGATACCATGATGGTCACTTTCTAAACAAGTTTCAACCATGAAAATGTGTGCCATTGAGGGAGTCGAACTAACAGCGCTTAAAGTCAGCCGGCTCTAAAATCCGTTGCCTTAATCACTCAGCCGTCACGTGAAATAATAGTATCATTATTTCAATGGAAATAACTGACGTACTATCTGTCTATTTTACCAGTTTACGACAACGTTATACATATTTACATCATCAATGTAATTCAACACCGCAAGACTATTCAACTTTCATGAAAGTAGTTATAAACTGGTCACTTTAAGCAAAACATACACAAAATACTTTCTGAAACTTGCACATAATTTTAATAGCAATGGTGAATTTAAAACTGTGGCTCTTGGTCTCTCAGAATACCAACTTTTTCAGAAATATCGGGCTTTTACTTTCTAGATGTACCATTTAGTTTTTTGTCAAATCACCTTCAGCCTTTTATTTTATTTTATAATATTGTGTTCAACTGCCACTCGAGCAGTCAAAATAAAAGAGTTTTTTTAGACTCCAATATCGTTTAGAGGAGGGAAGGAAAAAACTTTTAAAAGCGTTAAGAGCAGACACTTATGCCAGATCAGCCATACCTTTTTTGTTCTTAGAACTATTTGAATTTGTCTCAATTGGCAACATGCATAGGGAACAAAAACTAATATTATTTGATGGTAACATTTTTCTATACACCGTGCTATTAAGTATTCAATTTAAAAAAAATCTTCACGGTAAAAATAGGTATTGAAAACAAAAGACAGTCGAGTTGAAAGAATAAATAATGAAAGGGTTTAAATCTTTCAGAACTTGAAAACATGTTTACTGCTTCTAGTCACGCTTTTTTGTGTATACTTCCTTGTTGCTTAACCCCAGTTTTGAAATTATGTACCTAGAATGTGTCATCCAATGGTGACGTTTGACCAAACAATGTCTAACAAGGATGTGAAACTTAGAACAGGTAATCATCAAACTATGAAACAATGAAATGAATCACTTATACAGGTAGTCAGAGCTAAATTTATACAAATGACAATTTCCCTAGTAAATGTCTACCCGGAAACAACAATGTAATGTATTCACGCCCACCATTTTAGTTTAAACCACGTGTGTTGGCCAATAACCCGGATTTGTAGGTAAATGATTGGGCGCCGAGGGGAGAGTCACACTGTGTTTATAGCCCACAGCTTTGAATTATGTGTTTACTATAAACGTAACTTGTTAAAACAAAAAGTATTCTGTGTAGGGAACGAAAGATGATTTAAACGAAACAAACATTTATAACTTAATCGATCTCAAAAAAAAACAATCCAGATTATGTGCTTGTTTAGATTTGTCAGACTAAGGAGGACATAGTTCTACATCTTCGGAGAAAGAATCATTTGTGTTCGATGCACTTAACAAAACTTGAATCGTTTGGTACGACTTTTTAAAGAGAATTATTAGACAAAGGTCGTTGTTTACATGTAGTGCGTAGTACCGTTGTTAAGACAAAATCTGAATTCTAAACGCGTTCACTAGACTTTACATTGGTAGACTGTGCGCAAGTGCAGCTTTCTGAACGCAAGGAACATAAGGGGGATTGATACAGAAAAAAGGTAAGTAAGTTTTGATTTCATTTTTGTTGGTTTATTCATATTTTCTTTCATTACTTAAATATTATTAATTGAGATGACACATCACATTTGTATATAATATGGCTGAGGTTTTGTTCGAAAATATTTTTTTTTAAATAACGATGTTTTCAATTTAATGCCACTTAAAATAATAATAGGATAATACATTGATATCAGAAAACTGCATTCATAATTCAACTGAAATGTACGAAAAGAAAGTCTTAGAGTATATTACAACAACATGAGTCATGTTTTCTGTGTGGCTTTGCAAGGGTTTAAGCTACCGATAAGCACATATAATATATTATATTGACGATAGCACTACTAAGAACTGTCATCTAGAGAGGGAATGTTTACTAATCATTTTTACCTACCGACTTATTGTATATGGGCACTAGGCCGACGAGTCTCAGCACAAATCCCTTAATCTCCGGTGTTCAACAGCTAGTTTTAAACATTTCAAAAGCTTTAAGGTATGAATTGATTGGTTTCAAACCCACAATATTTCATTCCCAAGGCAGACGACATAACCACCAAGATGTTTTAGTATGATATTGTTTGACTAAAGCATTGAATTGTTCTTCGACTTTCATAACACAAGGAGGTTATATACAAGGCAGGTCCCACGTTAGTATTCTTGACCAAGGACCAAGCTAAGAGAGTGTAACAATAAATGTCTTACCCTTGTCCACCCGACCCCCCCGCTTCTTTTCAAAACCCAGTAAGAAAATGGCAATCATTCTGAAAAGTATATAACTAAAGGTACCATATCATATTTTCTGAAATCTATAAATCTTTTCATAATCAATCGCTATACCTTACTCGCTTTACTCAAATCTCAAAAAAGTATGTTGTAAAAAACTTCAATGCGGAGAAACACCGAGATTAAGGTCAACAGTAAGTTGCAAATACCTGAGACAACTGACACTGATTGTCTCTGATTGTCTATGCCCAGTAGTAATATCTACATGGGGTACATAACTTGTGGACAAGTTTTAGTGAAGGATTATTTTTCCCTTGTTAATATAATTCGCGTGTGTTTTTCACCGAATGAATTAACTTAGATAGACGCACAACTATTCTACATTTTCAATGCTCAAAAGAATAAAAAGGATTTGTAAATAAAGAAAAATCAGTCTGAATGGAATGAACATCGATTGATTTTATATTCTCCAAATTTCATTGTTAATATCTTAATGTCCACAGGTCAACAGTCTGAGAAATGGCTTACATCCAGCCGTCCTCGGCAACAATCGCCACAATCTACTGTCATTTCATCATTTTTGTCATCGTCTCGGTATTCAATTTTGCTGTAGTGGACAATGAATTACCAATCAACATGGCATATGGCATCAGTCTACTCATTGTATCATTGGCATCCTTACTCACAGGTGAGCTCATACAAATTACTGGTTTACAGAGCTTAGTTTCCATGACAACTGTGTGGTAGGTTGTTTCCAGAACTTAGTTTCCATGACAACTGGTTTCCAGAACTTAGTTTCCATGACAACTGTGTGATAGGTTGTTTCCAGAACTCAGTTTCCATAACATCTTTTTTGTCCTGATTTATTAATTTCAAGGGTTGACGTTAAGAATAATGATGAATGTGTTAGTGACTAATTTTGTTAAGAAGACAGGGTTGTTAAAGATAGTCTTAGTATACCATTAGCAATATAAGAACCATGCATTATACTTGATAATCATCACTTGTATAAAAATGTTACATGAAATTATCTTATCTTCAGTCAGTTTCTTAAATTAGTAGAATCCAACATCCCCAACAAGAACTTTAAATAGGTTTTTACTTTTTTAGAAACAAAAACATGTGTAGGGTCAAACAAAACACTCATTAAATTGCAGAATATCTAGTACTGAATACACTTTGTGTCTAATTTATCCGTTTTCTCTTAAAGAGCTTTGGAAATGAAAAAAAAAGGAAGTATCGTATTTGCTTCTGATATAAATAGAACAATTATAGATATAAATAAGTTACTTTTAGTAATCGACTACAAGTCATTTGGTTTCGATGCGTAAGGAACATAGTTTTTATCAAACGTAATTTGTATCGTTATCGTGATTATAAGCAAATAGTAGTGGATGTGGATTAGACTTATTTGCGTCCAATTTACACTTTTCCAATAACAAACTCATTTTCTTTCAGGTATAACAGCCCCAGATCGAGACTCAAGTCTGCTGAGATCACTTCTGTTGATGATATCGTCCTTCTGGTCAGCTATCGGCTTATACCACGTGGTGGAGTCCATCACAACCCAGGCGATCAATGACTCAGAGGCTCTTTGGGCCGGGTTAGGAGCTTTTCTCATTATCTTCCTCTTCTATGTTGGAGCTGGGTTGTACCACAAAGACCGCGTGTCTGCTACTATCTCATTGGGCATGTTTCTGTCTTGTGTCTTTGAAATGTGTTCATTATGGCGACCTCTACGACGTAGTGCTGCAGCTTACTACCTTCTCCTGGCCGCTATATGTCTCTACATGGTCGTCTCCAGACTTTGGACTAAGTTTAGACACAAGTCGGACAAGATTTTTACTTCAGAATCAGGTGACTCTCGTCCACCTCCTATTGACTTTGTCCCTTTGAGTCATGGCATGAACACTGTTGCAGCTGCTATATACGCAGGCCATGTTACTGGGATATACCATTCCGCTATTTGTGGCTTTAGTTGGGTGTTGATAGCCGGTATCTATCAGATTGTAGCTGCCATAGTGGCTGTAAGACGTAACCATATATACCATGGGCTGTATTCATTGTTTCATGGGCTCTTCTGGTTATCAAATGGCTTCAATATCACAGTGACCTTTATAACAGACAATCATATACCAATCTTTATAGCCCCAGTGGTCATCCATTTCACGATTTTCCTTTTACTTGCCATTTTTTCCTTGACTAGAGAGATATATCAAGTGCCACAAAGTATTGCTGTGTCTATACTCTGTATAGCTATTCTCATTGGCAAAAATCAAGGAGTGTTTGTTGGCGCTATGGGCTGGATTCTGTTTATTCTATCACTGTACGGTCTAGCCGCACACCTATCAAGGGTGCACAACTCTGGGTTCAAACTTCCTCTCGGCGCTCGTTTGCTAAGCACAGAGAAACTTATCAATGGCTTCCTTAACGCATGCAAGTGCTGCAGTTCCAAAGTAAAGACTCTTAAATCTGCAGCATCCTCAGGCAATAGTCTGTTCTCGACAGACTTTACTTTAGGCTACTCTAGATACACCACTGGTTTTGATGTTGCCGGCTTTGCTCTCAATAGTGTAGCCTCTTTGACTGTCTTGTGGACACCTGCAGGAGTATGGGTTCTGCCATGGGCAGTAGGCTTTGGCGGATTAGCTCAGATGGCTGTTGCTTCTATTTCTTTTGCTCAGGGGTTGTCTTTTGAGAGTTGCGCGTTTTTTACGTTTGGTGCTTTTTGGACGATCTGGGGACCTGCTAGAGGTGCTGGTAACTTAAACCAGGATAACTCAGCTGCAATAATTGGAGGGCTGATTGGGTTCCTTTCTGCCACTCTGCTTCTTCTCGGCCTCTCCTTAGTCATCAACAAAGCGTGGACTCTTGTGACATTTCTCTTCAACCTGGTTATTGTCGGCTACATTCTTCACGCTCTTGATGCTCAAAATTCTTTTACCTATGAGATCGTGATCAACATAGTATTTGCCGTTGCTTGTGTCTACTGCTTCATAGCATGCGCACTGAGGTCGGTATGGGGGAGAGAACTCTTACCAGTGGGCAAACCATATTTGCAAGTGAGCTACCTCCACTCAGAGGGGGAGCAGGCGTTCTGGGCAGATGGAAGAACAGCAAGTGGTTGTAAAGCGATAGCAGGTGAGTGCTTTAGGAGTATTAAATATTTTATTTGTTCAGTTTATTTATGTGCCTTATTGATAAAGATGATTATTGCCAGTCACTTTGCATTGGAAACTCCTTTTATTAGTTTACTAATATTAATTTGGCTTGTAAAGCACAATAACTACCCATTATTAAAAACAACATTTGAACCTGTAAAGATCATGACTTTAAAAAGAACAAAGTTGCCTTTGTTATCATACTTTCAAATGGTGACACCAGGATAACTCAGCTGCAATAATTGGAGGGCTGATTGGGTATCTATGATACAAGTGGGTGGGGGGGGAAATCGGCGCATTTTTTTGGGGACATAATTTGGTAAATGGTTTAAATCTATAGAATTTTTTTTCCTCAGATTGGGGGACATTGCACCACCCCAACCCCCTTGATACGCGCCTGGTGACACTGATCTAGTCGATCCAGTATGATAAAGCTTTCAGAATATTTTTCTTTAGTTTAGTAGTGTATTTTCAAAATGTATCGCACTTTGTACACTTATATAAAAGCTATTCCATAGTTTAACTTTCAAGAATGCACATGTTATAAATGTACTATGTTTCGTTGTACTAATCATCCCAGATATCATGAACAAAGGTGGAATCTGTGGCATCCCGACGGATGTCGTCTATGTCCTGGTCTCTGCTCTCAAGTTTCCTAAAGCTGTCGAAGTAAGTTGATTGATTATAAATTATAAACTTTTGTTTGAGAAACTCATTTAGTTGGGTAATAAGGTTTAATAAGAAGAAGGTTGTTTGTTTATTGTAGCTTATACCACATGTTTCAAGACAAATGCATTGAGTACTTCGATTTGGGACAATTCTCCCTCTAAAAGGGATATATAGCGTACAAGTGACGTTTTTTTCAATAGTTTGAGATATATACAGTAGTAGTACCTAGATAAAAAAAATCAAACATATTCAGAGTTTTTGTTTTTTTAAGATGTCGAGTATTTCTATAAGAGGTTTCCAATAGAAATTGACAGAAGGCCTAGGCTGTCGATAAAAGCAAATTGCTGAACCATGTACAAGATTTAACTTATATGAATGTTTATCATTCCACAGCGGGCCTACAACACAAAGCTGTTAGCAGAAGATCGACCCATGTCCATGTGGATCTCTAAAGTGAGTCAGATTGAAGAAGGGAGACCACTGTTTGGTGAACTGGTTTGGGCAATGATGAATGAAGTCTGGCCATCAACTGTCAGTCTGGTTGTTCCAAAAGGTGAGGAAGATCATGATACAAACTAAACAATGCCTTAAGATACTGGCGGAGACCACGATAGGCTTAGACATGACTTTTTATTTAGAAAAAAATGATGGGGTGACTGACTGACCGGGAAAGGCAGGTGGTCGGTTTAGCCATGTGATTGTTTACTGAGTTTCGACTGTGTATTTATAGTTTAGATTAAATACACACGAGGGCTTAGGAATTCAACAGACACGGGTTTTTATATCTGACATGGCTGTTTAAATATATTTTGTGCTAAAATTGTTGTTGCAGTAACATCATTAATTCTTATTTCTTGGTAATTGATATGATTATTTTCATTAAACCAGCGCTGTATTTTATTTCTTTTTGTGACTTATGTATATACGTAATATAAGCAGACACATTGAGCATAAACAAGGCAAGTATTTTGTTGTTTCTGAAAGTTTTAATAGGAATTTCATTATTTTTTGCAGATTACACCCTATGCTTTACCTATATTTTCTTCCATCGAAACAATGAAGGACTTTAAGACTTGTTTGATTGTTTCACTTATCTTTTTAAACAAGGGTTGATAAGAGGTGAGGAAGTTTACGTGAAACTAAACTATTTTGTTTCATGCACTAGGTGAGTGGCTCATGAACCTTGGTGTTGGAGAGTCTGAGAAATTCATTGGTCGACCAGATAGTATAGCATGTCGTATGCCAGACAACACCGTGACGTCACATCTCATTGACCAGACTGGACCAGTGGCGGTATCGTCTGCAAATCCAACAGGTGAAGCCGACACCACTCATCATCTGCAGGTTTTAGCAAAGCTTGGAGTGAAAAATGTGAGTTTAAATTGAACTTGCTATGACTTTTATCTCTTTACTTTCTTTCTCGGTCGATCGACTCAACTATCCTTCCACCTAACTTCATATCTATCTATATATCTGTCTTTTTATCTTATATTATCTAATCCCATTACACTAATTTACACAAGACGAACATGTAAAAAAAAATTGTGCGTATTTTGATAATTTTAGACTCAATGGGGGGGGCTTTGTCCATGGTCTACGCGCTTGCGAGAGGCAGTTCAAAAAATTACAATCTTCTTTTAATATTATAAATCTTCAGCTTGTTAATGGGAATGGGTATTAAAAATTATGTAACAAGGACCATAACTCTTCTCAGCTTTGACATCATGAAACGTAACAGTCAATTCAAGCTAGTTTTATACATGTACTTTTAGTGTACCAAACCAAGTCGAAACACATGTGTTCATTTTTGTATAAAGTATTTTTTTACTTTTGGATGTTTGTTTTTTAAATCATTAATAGACATCAATGCTAATTTCTTGTAAATCTTTCTTCAGTGTGACGGTATCCTCTGTGCAGGGCCTTCTCCTGAAAACATGGCGTCTACGGTTTTAGATTGCCGGAAGTTAGGTCAAGGTCCTCTTGTCTTCTTCCGGATTGGAGTTGTTCCAAGAGCCCAAGTGGAAGCCATCTATAACAAGGTCAAGACCATTCATGACGGGGGTATTCCCCCCTCAGTTACTGACGTCACAATACAGGGCGGCGGCCATACAAACAGAGGATTCCAGGTAAAGCATCACGAATCAAAAGCAATAAACGTATTCAAACACACAAACGCGCGCATAGCACGAACGCGACGCAAACAGACAGACAGACAGACAGAGAGAAACACACCAAACACACAGCTCACACACACCTAAACACAGACACACACACACACACACACACATACACACACACACACTCACACACACACACACACACACATATATATATACACACACACACATACACACACACACACACACACACACTCACACACACATACACACACATACTCACACACATATATCCATGTCCATCTTGTATCTAATGCAGCTTTCATACGAAAAGATAAAGTGACAGAATTGTTATTTCGGTAGTCGATTTACTGACCGACACCGTTCTCTTTTTAATATATTTACACTAAGATACTCGATAAAACATATTTTTGCTTTCGTTTTCGGTACCACACAAAGCTGCTTTTCTTAGTCTTCGGCATCGCAAAGATGGGAGGATCTATCTTTGTGGCGTCATTCACTTGGAAGTTATGACGGTTAAAATGTCTTAGTTCGTAAGATATTCCATGAGTAAAGTCAGGGCCTATTATATTATGGTAATGTCATGGGAAGGGGGATTAAACTACAACATAAAAATCATAAGAACCCCTGCGTAGGTACTAAAAGAAAGATTGACTCCAATTTTGACTCAACATTTTTAGAGGTCATGAGTTGGTGTTTCGCGTTTTTAATTTATGTTGACAGTGTTACTATTTGTTTCAGTTAGAATACAAAGAGTTGTGTTTTATTTTCTCACTGAACATTCCTCATGGTATCAATTACTCTCTTAAAATCCACCGAGTAAATATAATTGGGTTAAAGAAAATAACTTATGGACTTGAAAGACTATTGAAGTGGGGTAAAGAAACTGAAACAAAAATCGTTTTCAACAAGTGTGCCCGCTACATCTTCAACCTACTTATATTTAATCACTCAAGTATGCAAAGAAAAACATTGTTCCTATTTGTTGTTGGATTCACCAATTTTATTTCCCCTAGGAATGACTATTTTGAAATGACAATGTGTCCCAGAAACCTTTGAGATATAAGCGTTGTGGCCTCACTAACATCTAAACATTGGAGTAAAATACTGGTACATGCGTCTTATTTGCTGGGTATTGTCTGTGTACTGTGACAATAACTTTGATTCCTTGGAAAGCGAATAAAGCAATGTATTTCCTAAGTAAAGTGTATGGACCTACACAAGTATTGAGATTAATAGTTTATTCCAAATATGTAAAGCGTTTACACCACATTCGGTAAAGACTTTCTTATCTTTAAAAAATATTGTATTTTCTGTGGGAAACACTTTTAGCAGCATTGTTGTGTTTGTAAGAGGAAAA